>OZ035876.1:64098259-64388641 GCA_964034865.1 Eristalis intricaria | reverse complement strand
TGGATATACGCCACAGTGGCCCTGCAGGACATACGCCACAGTGGCCCTGCTGGACATACGTCACAGTTGCCATGCAGGACATACGCCACAGTGGCCATGCAGGACATACGCCACTGTGGCCCTGCTGGACATACGTCACAGTTGCCATGCAGGACAAATCTCAAAACTGCCTCCTCTACCATACGAAAAATGTTACGCATACGCCACAGTGGCCATGCAGGACATACGCCACAGTCGCCCTGCTGGACATACGCCACAGTGGCCCTGCTGGACATACGCCACAGTGGCCATGCTGGACATACACCACAGTGGCCCTGCTGGACATGCGTCACCGTGGCCATGAAGGACATACGCCACTGTGGCCCTGCTGGACATACGCCACCGTGGCCCTGCTGGACATACGTCACAGTTGCCATGCAGGACAACTCTCAAGACTGCCTCCTCTACCATACGAAAAATGTTACGCATACGCCACAGTGGCCATGCAGGACATACGCCACAGTGGCCCTGCTGGACATACGCCACAGTGGCCCTGCTGGACATACGTCACAGTTGCCATGCAGGACAACTCTCAAGACTGCCTCCTCTACCATACGAAAAATGTTACGCATACGCCACAGTGGCCATGCAGGACATATGCCACTGTGGCCCTGCTGGACATACGCCACAGTGGCCATGCTGGACATACACCACAGTGGCCCTGCTGGACATGCGTCACCGTGGCCATGAAGGACATACGCCACTGTGGCCCTGCTGGACATACGCCACCGTGGCCCTGCTGGACATACGTCACAGTTGCCATGCAGGACAACTCTCAAGACTGCCTCCTCTACCATACGAAAAATGTTACGCATACGCCACAGTGGCCATGCAGGACATACGCCACTGTGGCCCTGCTGGACATACGCCACAGTGGCCATGCTGGACATACACCACAGTGGCCCTGCTGGACATGCGTCACCGTGGCCATGAAGGACATACGCCACTGTGGCCCTGCTGGACATACGCCACTGTGGCCATGCTGGACATACGCCACAGTGGCCCTGCTGGACATACGCCACAGTTGCCATGCAGGACAACTCTCAAGACTGCCTCCTCTACCATACGAAAAATGTTACGCATACGCCACAGTGGCCATGCAGGACATACGCCACAGTCGCCCTGCTGGACATACGCCACAGTGGCCCTGCTGGACATACGCCACAGTGGCCCTGCTGGACATACGCCACAGTGGCCCTGCTGGACATACGTCACAGTTGCCATGCAGGACAACTCTCAAGACTGCCTCCTCTACCATACGAAAAATGTTACGCATACGCCACAGTGGCCATGCAGGACATACGCCACTGTGGCCCTGCTGGACATACGCCACAGTGGCCCTGCTGGACATACGCCACAGTGGCCATGCTGGACATACACCACAGTGGCCCTGCTGGACATGCGCCACCGTGGCCATGAAGGACATACGCCACTGTGGCCATGCAGGACATACGCCACTGTGGCCCTGCTGGACATACCTCACAGTGGCCATGCTGGACATACGCCACAGTAGCCCTGCTGGACATACGTCACAGTTGCCATGCAGGACAACTCTCAAGACTGCCTCCTCTACCATACGAAAAATGTTACGCATACGCCACAGTGGCCATGCAGGACATACGCCACTGTGGCCCTGCTGGACATACGCCACAGTGGCCATGCTGGACATACACCACAGTGGCCCTGCTGGACATGCGTCACCGTGGCCATGAAGGACATACGCCACTGTGGCCCTGCTGGACATACGCCACCGTGGCCCTGCTGGACATACGTCACAGTTGCCATGCAGGACAACTCTCAAGACTGCCTCCTCTACCATACGAAAAATGTTACGCATACGCCACAGTGGCCATGCAGGACATACGCCACTGTGGCCCTGCTGGACATACGCCACAGTGGCCATGCTGGACATACACCACAGTGGCCCTGCTGGACATGCGTCACCGTGGCCATGAAGGACATACGCCACTGTGGCCCTGCTGGACATACGCCACTGTGGCCATGCTGGACATACGCCACAGTGGCCCTGCTGGACATACGCCACAGTTGCCATGCAGGACAACTCTCAAGACTGCCTCCTCTACCATACGAAAAATGTTACGCATACGCCACAGTGGCCATGCAGGACATACGCCACAGTCGCCCTGCTGGACATACGCCACAGTGGCCCTGCTGGACATACGCCACAGTGGCCCTGCTGGACATACGTCACAGTTCCCATGCAGGACAACTCTCAAGACTGCCTCCTCTACCATACGAAAAATGTTACGCATACGCCACAGTGGCCATGCAGGACATACGCCACTGTGGCCCTGCTGGACATACGCCACAGTGGCCCTGCTGGACATACGCCACAGTGGCCATGCTGGACATACACCACAGTGGCCCTGCTGGACATGCGCCACCGTGGCCATGAAGGACATACGCCACTGTGGCCATGCAGGACATACGCCACTGTGGCCCTGCTGGACATACCTCACAGTGGCCATGCTGGACATACGCCACAGTAGCCCTGCTGGACATACGTCACAGTTGCCATGCAGGACAACTCTCAAGACTGCCTCCTCTACCATACGAAAAATGTTACGCATACGCCACAGTGGCCATGCAGGACATACGCCACTGTGGCCCTGCTGGACATATGCCACAGTGGCCATGCTGGACATACACCACAGTGGGCCTGCTGGACCTGCGCCACCGTGGCCATGCAGGACATACGTAACTGTGGCCATGCAGGACATACGCCACAGTGGCCCTGCTGGACATACGCCACTGTGGCCCTGCTGGACATACGTCACAGTTGCCATGCAAGACAACTCTCAAGACTGCCTCCTCTACCATACGAAAAATGTTACGCATACGCCACAGTGGCCATGCAGGACATACGCCACCGTGGCCATGAAGGACATACGCCACTGTGGCCATGCAGGACATACGCCACAGTGGCCATGGAGGACATAAGCCACTGTGGCCCTGCTGGACATACACCACAGTGGCCCTGCAGGAAATGCGCCACCGTGGCCATGAAGGACATACGCCACTGTGGCCCTGCTGGACATACGCCACAGTGGCCCTGCTGGACATGCGCCACCGTGGCCATGAAGGACATACGCCACTGTGGCCATGCAGGACACACGCCACAGTGGCCCTGCTGGACATACGTCACAGTTGTCATGCAGGACAACTCCCAAGACTCCTGGCCTTGCAGGACATACGCCAACGTCACAGTTGCCATGCAAGACAACTCTCAAGACTGCCTCCTCTATCATACGAAAAATGTTACATACGCCACAGTGGCCCTGCTGGACATACGCCACAGTGGCCATGCTGGACATACGCCACAGTGGCCCTGCTGGACATACGCCACAGTGGCCCTGCTGGACATACGCCACAGTGGCCCTGCTGGACATACGCCACAGTGGCCATGCTGGACATACGCCACAGTGGCCCTGCTGGACATACGCCACAGTGGCCATGCTGGACATACGCCACAGTGGCCCTGCTGGACATACGCCACAGTGGCCCTGCTGGACATACGTCACAGTTGCCATGCAAGACAACTCTCAAGACTGCCTCCTCTACCATGCGAAAAATGTTACGCATACGCCACAGTGGCCATGCAGGACATACGCCACTGTGGCCCTGCTGGACATACGCCACAGTGGCCCTGCTGGACATACGTCACAGTTGCCATGCAGGACAACTCTCAAGACTGCCTCCTCTACCATACGAAAAATGTTACGCATACGCCACAGTGGCCATGCAGGACATACGCCACTGTGGCCCTGCTGGACATACGCCACAGTGGCCATGCTGGACATACGCCACAGTGGCCATGCAGGACATACGCCACTGTGGCCCTGCTGGACATACGCCACAGTGGCCATGCTGGACATACGCCACAGTGGCCCTGCTGGACATACGCCAGAGTGGCCATGCTGGACATACGCCACAGTGGCCCTGCTGGACATACGCCACAGTGGCCCTGCTGGACATACGTCACAGTTGCCATGCAGGACAACTCTCAAGACTGCCTCCTCTACCATACGAAAAATGTTACGCATACGCCACAGTGGCCATGCAGGACATACGCCACTGTGGCCCTGCTGGACATACGCCACAGTGGCCCTGCTGGACATACGTCACAGTTGCCATGCAGGACAACTCTCAAGACTGCCTCCTCTACCATACGAAAAATGTTACGCATACGCCACAGTGGCCATGCAGGACATACGCCACTGTGGCCCTGCTGGACATACGCCACAGTGGCCATGCAGGACATACGCCACTGTGGCCCTGCTGGACATACGCCACAGTGGCCATGCTGGACATACGCCACAGTGGCCATGCAGGACATACGCCACTGTGGCCCTGCTGGACATACGCCACAGTGGCCATGCTGGACATACGCCACAGTGGCCCTGCTGGACATACGCCACAGTGGCCATGCTGGACATACGCCACAGTGGCCCTGCTGGACATACGCCACTGTGGCCCTGCTGGACATACGCCACTATGGCCATGCACGACATACGCCACTGTGGCCATGCAGGACATACGCCACTGTGGCCCTGCTGGACATACGCCACCGTGGCCATGCAGGACATACGCCACTGTGGCCCTGCTGGACATACGCCACCGTGGCCCTGCTGGACATACGTCACAGTTGCCATGCAGGACAACTCTCAAGACTGCCTCCTCTACCATACGAAAAATGTTACGCATACGCCACAGTGGCCATGCAGGACATACGCCACAGTGGCCCTGCTGGACATACGCCACAGTGGCCCTGCTGGACATACGTCACAGTTGCCATGCAGGACAACTCTCAAGACTGCCTCCTCTACCATACGAAAAATGTTACGCATACGCCACAGTGGCCATGCAGGACATACGCCACTGTGGCCCTGCTGGACATACGCCACAGTGGCCATGCTGGACATACACCACAGTGGCCCTGCTGGACATGCGTCACCGTGGCCATGAAGGACATACGCCACTGTGGCCCTGCTGGACATACGCCACCGTGGCCATGCAGGACATACGCCACTGTGGCCCTGCTGGACATACGCCGCAGTGACGCTGCAGGACATACGAGACTGTGGCCCTGCTGGACATACGCCACTGTGGCCATGCTGGACATACGCCACAGTGGCCCTGCTGGACATACGCCACAGTTGCCATGCAGGACAACTCTCAAGACTGCCTCCTCTACCATACGAAAAATGTTACGCATACGCCACAGTGGCCATGCAGGACATACGCCACAGTCGCCCTGCTGGACATACGCCACAGTGGCCCTGCTGGACATACGCCACAGTGGCCCTGCTGGACATACGTCACAGTTGCCATGCAGGACAACTCTCAAGACTGCCTCCTCTATCATACGAAAAATGTTACGCATACGCCACAGTGGCCATGCAGGACATACGCCACTGTGGCCCTGCTGGACATACGCCACTGTGGCCCTGCTGGACATACGCCACAGTGGCCATGCTGGACATACACCACAGTGGCCCTGCTGGACATGCGCCACCGTGGCCATGAAGGACATACGCCACTGTGGCCATGCAGGACATACGCCACTGTGGCCCTGCTGGACATACCTCACAGTGGCCATGCTGGACATACGCCACAGTGGCCCTGCTGGACATACGCCACAGTGGCCTTGCTGGATATACGCCACAGTGGCCATGCTGGACATACACCACAGTGGGCCTGCTGGACCTGCGCCACCGTGGCCATGCAGGACATACGCCACTGTGGCCCTGCTGGACATACCTCACAGTGGCCATGCTGGACATACGCCACAGTGGCCATGCTGGACATACACCACAGTGGGCCTGCTGGACCTGCGCCACCGTGGCCATGCAGGACATACGTCACAGTTGCCATGCAAGACAACTCTCAAGACTGCCTCCTCTACCATGCGAAAAATGTTACGCATACGCCACAGTGGCCATGCAGGACATACGCCACTGTGGCCCTGCTGGACATACGCCACTGTGGCCATGCAGGACATACGCCACTGTGGCCATGCAGGACATACGCCACTGTGGCCCTGCTGGAGATACGCCACCGTGGCCATGCAGGACATACGCCACTGTGGCCCTGCTGGACATACGCCGCAGTGGCGCTGCAGGACATACGAGACTGTGGCCCTGCTGGACATACGCAACTGTGGCCTTGCTGGGCATACGTCACAGTTGCCATGCAGGGCAACTCTCAAGACTGCCTCCTCTACCATACGAAAAATGTTACGCATACGCCACAGTGGCCATGCAGGACATACGCCACTGTGGCCCTGCTGGACATACGCCACAGTGGCCATGCTGGAAATACACCAAAGTGGCCCTGCTGGAAATACGCCACCGTGGCCATGAAGGACATACGCCACTGTGGCCATGCAGGACATAAGCCACTGTGGCCCTGCTGGACATACGCCACAGTGGCCATGCAGGACATAAGCCACTGTGGCCCTGCTGGACATACACCACAGTGGCCCTGCAGGAAATGCGCCACCGTGGCCATGAAGGACATACGCCACTGTGGCCATGCAGTACATACGCCACTGTGTCCCTGCTGGACATACGCCACTGTGACCATGCAGGACATACGCCACTGTGGCCATGCAGGACATACGCCACAGTGGCCATGCAGGACATACGCCACTGTGGCCCTGCTGGACATACGCCGCAGTGGCCATGCAGGAAAACTCTCAAGACTGCCTCCTCTACCATACGGAAAATGTTACGCATACGCCACAGTGGCCCTGCTGGACATACGCCACAGTGGCCATGCAGGACATAAGCCACTGTGGCCCTGCTGACATATGCCACAGTGGCCATACTAGACATACGCCACAGTGGCCCTGCTGGACATACGCCACAGTTGCCATGCAGGACATAAGCCACTGTGGCCCTGCTGGACATACACCACAGTGGCCCTGCAGGAAATGCGCCACCGTGGCCATGAAGGACATACGCCACTGTGTCCCTGCTGGACATACGCCACTGTGACCATGCAGGACATACGCCACTGTGGCCATGCAGGACATACGCCACAGTGGCCATGCAGGACATACGCCACTGTGGCCCTGCTGGACATACGCCGCAGTGGCCATGCAGGAAAACTCTCAAGACTGCCTCCTCTACCATACGAAAAATGTTACGCATACGCCACAGTGGCCATGCAGGACATACGCCACAGTGGCGCTGCTGGACATACGCCACAGTGGCCCTGCTGGACATACGCCACAGTGGCCCTGCTGGACATACGCCACAGTGGCCATGCAGGACATAAGCCACTGTGGCCCTGCTGACATATGCCACAGTGGCCATACTAGACATACGCCACAGTGGCCCTGCTGGACATACGCCACAGTTGCCATGCAGGACAACTCTCAAGACTGCCTCCTCTATCATACGAAAAATGTTACGCATACGCCACAGTGGCCATGCAGGACATACGCCACTGTGGCCCTGCTAGACATACGCCACAGTGGCCATGCAGGACATAAGCCACTGTGGCCCTGCTGGACATACACCACAGTGGCCATGCAGGACATACGCCACAGTGGCGCTGCAGGTTATACGCCACTGTGGCCATGCAGGACATACGCCACTGTGGCCCTGCTGGACATACGCCACCGTGGCCATGCAGGACATAAGCCACTGTGGCCCTGCTGGACATATGCCACAGTGGCCATACTAGACATACGCCACAGTGGCCCTGCTGGACATACGCCACAGTGGCCATGCAGGACATACGCCACTGTGGCCATACGCCACATACGCCACAGTGGCCATGCAGGACATACGCCACAGTGGCCCTGCTGGACGTACGCCACAGTGGCCATGCAGGACATACGCCACTGTGGCCATACGCCACATACGCCACAGTGGCCATGCAGGACATACACCACAGTGGCCCTGCTGGAAATGCGCCACCGTGGCCATGAAGGACATACGCCACTGTGGCCATGCAGGACATACGCCACTGTGGCCCTGCTGGACATACGCCACAGTGGCCAAGCAGGACATACGCCACAGTGGCGCTGCAGGACATACGCCACTGTGGCCATACGCCACATACGCCACAGTGGCCATGCAGGACATACGCCACAGTGGCCCTGCTGGACATACGCCACAGTGGCCCTGCTAGACATACGCCACAGTGGCCATGCAGGACATAAGCCACTGTGGCCCTGCTGGGCATACACCACAGTGGCCATGCTGGACATACGCCACAGTGGCGCTGCAGGTTATACGCCACTGTGGCCATGCAGGACATACGCCACTGTGGCCCTGCTGGACATACACCACCGTGGCCATGCAGGACATAAGCCACTGTGGCCCTGCTGGACATACGTCACAGTTGCCATGCAGGACAACTCTCAAGACTGCCTACGAAAAATGTTACGCATACGCCACAGTGGCCATGCAGGACATACGCCACAGTCGCCCTGCTGGACATACGCCACTGTGGCCATGCCGGAAATACGCCACCGTGGCCATGAAGGGCATACGCCACTGTGGCCATGCCGGACATACGCCACTGTGGCCCTGCTGGACATAATCCACAGTGGCCATGCTGGACATACGCCACAGTGGCCCTGCTGGACATACGCCACAGTGGCCCTGCTGGATATACGCCACAGTGGCCCTGCTGGACATACGCCACAGTGGCCCTGCTGGACATACGTCACAGTTGCCATGCAGGACATACGCCACAGTGGCCCTGCTGGACATACGCCACAGTGGCCCTGCTGGACATACGTCACAGTTGCCATGCAGGACAACTCTCAAGACTGCCTACGAAAAATGTTACGCATACGCCACAGTGGCCATGCAGGACATACGCCACAGTCGCCCTGCTGGACATACGCCACTGTGGCCATGCCGGAAATACGCCACTGTGGCCCTGCTGGACATAATCCACAGTGGCCATGCTGGACATACGCCACAGTGGCCCTGCTGGACATACGCCACAGTGGCCATGCTGGACATACACCACAGTGGCCCTGCTGGACATGCGCCACCGTGGCCATGAAGGACATACGCCACTGTGGCCATGCCGGACATACGCCACAGTGGCCCTGCTGGACATAATCCACAGTGGCCATGCTGGACATACGCCACAGTGGCCCTGCTGGACATACGCCACAGTGGCCCTGCTGGATATACGCCACAGTGGCCATGCTGGACATACGCCACAGTGGCCCTGCTGGACATACGCCACAGTGTCCCTGCTGGACATACGTCACAGTTGCCATGCAGGACAACTCTCAAGACTGCCTACTCTACCATACGAAAAATGTTACGCATACGCCACAGTGGCCATGCAGGACATACGCCACTGTGGCCCTGCTGGACATAGTGTCTCAAGACTGCCTCCTCTACCATACGAAAAATGTTACGCATACGCCACTGTGGCCCTGCTGGACATACGCCACCGTGGCCATGCAGGACATACGCCACTGTGGCCCTGCTGGATATACGTCACAGTTGCCATGCAGGACAACTCTCAAGACTGCCTCCTCTACCATACGAAAAATGTTACGCATACGCCACAGTGGCCCTCTACCATACGAAAAATGTTACGCATACGCCACAGTGGCCATGCAGGACATACGCCACAGTGGCGCTGCTGGACATACGCCACAGTGGCCCTGCTGGACATACGCCACAGTGGCCCTGCTGGACATACGCCACAGTGGCCATGCAGGACATAAGCCACTGTGGCCCTGCTGACATATGCCACAGTGGCCATACTAGACATACGCCACAGTGGCCCTGCTGGACATACGCCACAGTTGCCATGCAGGACAACTCTCAAGACTGCCTCCTCTATCATACGAAAAATGTTACGCATACGCCACAGTGGCCATGCAGGACATACGCCACTGTGGCCCTGCTAGACATACGCCACAGTGGCCATGCAGGACATAAGCCACTGTGGCCCTGCTGGACATACACCACAGTGGCCATGCAGGACATACGCCACAGTGGCGCTGCAGGTTATACGCCACTGTGGCCATGCAGGACATACGCCACTGTGGCCCTGCTGGACATACGCCACCGTGGCCATGCAGGACATAAGCCACTGTGGCCCTGCTGGACATATGCCACAGTGGCCATACTAGACATACGCCACAGTGGCCCTGCTGGACATACGCCACAGTGGCCATGCAGGACATACGCCACTGTGGCCATACGCCACATACGCCACAGTGGCCATGCAGGACATACGCCACAGTGGCCCTGCTGGACATACGCCACAGTGGCCATGCAGGACATACGCCACTGTGGCCCTGCTGGAAATGCGCCACCGTGGCCATGAAGGACATACGCCACTGTGGCCATGCAGGACATACGCCACTGTGGCCCTGCTGGACATACGCCACATACGCCACAGTGGCCATGCAGGACATACACCACAGTGGCCCTGCTGGAAATGCGCCACCGTGGCCATGAAGGACATACGCCACTGTGGCCATGCAGGACATACGCCACTGTGGCCCTGCTGGACATACGCCACAGTGGCCAAGCAGGACATACGCCACAGTGGCGCTGCAGGACATACGCCACTGTGGCCATACGCCACATACGCCACAGTGGCCATGCAGGACATACGCCACAGTGGCCCTGCTGGACATACGCCACAGTGGCCCTGCTAGACATACGCCACAGTGGCCATGCAGGACATAAGCCACTGTGGCCCTGCTGGGCATACACCACAGTGGCCATGCTGGACATACGCCACAGTGGCGCTGCAGGTTATACGCCACTGTGGCCATGCAGGACATACGCCACTGTGGCCCTGCTGGACATACACCACCGTGGCCATGCAGGACATAAGCCACTGTGGCCCTGCTGGACATACGTCACAGTTGCCATGCAGGACAACTCTCAAGACTGCCTACGAAAAATGTTACGCATACGCCACAGTGGCCATGCAGGACATACGCCACAGTCGCCCTGCTGGACATACGCCACTGTGGCCATGCCGGAAATACGCCACCGTGGCCATGAAGGGCATACGCCACTGTGGCCATGCCGGACATACGCCACTGTGGCCCTGCTGGACATAATCCACAGTGGCCATGCTGGACATACGCCACAGTGGCCCTGCTGGACATACGCCACAGTGGCCCTGCTGGATATACGCCACAGTGGCCCTGCTGGACATACGCCACAGTGGCCCTGCTGGACATACGTCACAGTTGCCATGCAGGACATACGCCACAGTGGCCCTGCTGGACATACGCCACAGTGGCCCTGCTGGACATACGTCACAGTTGCCATGCAGGACAACTCTCAAGACTGCCTACGAAAAATGTTACGCATACGCCACAGTGGCCATGCAGGACATACGCCACAGTCGCCCTGCTGGACATACGCCACTGTGGCCATGCCGGAAATACGCCACTGTGGCCCTGCTGGACATAATCCACAGTGGCCATGCTGGACATACGCCACAGTGGCCCTGCTGGACATACGCCACAGTGGCCATGCTGGACATACACCACAGTGGCCCTGCTGGACATGCGCCACCGTGGCCATGAAGGACATACGCCACTGTGGCCATGCCGGACATACGCCACAGTGGCCCTGCTGGACATAATCCACAGTGGCCATGCTGGACATACGCCACAGTGGCCCTGCTGGACATACGCCACAGTGGCCCTGCTGGATATACGCCACAGTGGCCATGCTGGACATACGCCACAGTGGCCCTGCTGGACATACGCCACAGTGTCCCTGCTGGACATACGTCACAGTTGCCATGCAGGACAACTCTCAAGACTGCCTACTCTACCATACGAAAAATGTTACGCATACGCCACAGTGGCCATGCAGGACATACGCCACTGTGGCTCTGCTGGACATACGCCACAGTGGCCCTGCTGGACATGCGCCACCGTGGCCATGAAGGACATACGCCACTGTGGCCATGCAGGACATACGCCACAGTGGCCCTGCTGGACATACGCCACAGTGGCCCTGCTGGACATACGCCACAGTGGCCATGCTGAACATACACCACAGTGGCCCTGCTGGACATGCGCCACCGTGGCCAGGCAGGACATACGTAACTGTGGCCATGCAGGACATACGCCACAGTGGCCCTGCTGGACATACGCCACAGTGGCCCTGCTGGATATACGTAACAGTTGCCATGCAGGACAACTCTCAAGACTGCCTCCTCTACCATACGAAAAATGTTACGCATACGCCACAGTGGCCATGCAGGACATACGCCACTGTGGCTCTGCTGGACATACGCCACAGTGGCCCTGCTGGACATGCGCCACCGTGGCCATGAAGGACATACGCCACTGTGGCTCTGCTGGACATACGCCACAGTGGCCCTGCTGGACATACGCCACAGTGGCCCTGCTGGACATACGCCGTAGTGGCCCTGCTGGACATACGCCACAGTGGCCCTGCTGGACATACGTCACAGTTGCCATGCAGGACAACTCTCAAGACTGCCTCCTCTACCATACGAAAAATGTTACATACGCCACAGTGGCCATGCTAGACATACACCACAGTGGCCATGCTAGACATACGCCACCGTGGCCATGCAGGACATACGCCACTGTGGCCCTGCTGAACATACGCCACAGTGGCCATGCTAGACATACACCACAGTGGCCATGCTAGACATACACCACAGTGGCCATGCTAGACATACGCCACCGTGGCCATGCAGGACATACGCCACTGTGGCCCTGCTGGACATACGCCACTGTGGCCATGCAGGACATACGCCACTTTGGCCCTCCTGGACATACACCACAGTGGCCCTGCTGGACATGCGCCACCGTGGCCATGAAGGACATACGCCACCATGGCCATGTAGGACATACGCGACTGTGGCCCTGCTGGACATACGCCAAAGCGGCCATGCAGGACATACGCCACTGTGGCCCTGCTGGACATACGCCACAGTGGCGCTGCAGGACATACGCCACTGTGGCCATGCAGGACATACGCCACAGTGGCCCTGCTGGACATACGCCACAGTGGCCCTGCTGGACATACGTCACATTTGCCCTGCTGGACATACGCCACAGTGGCGCTGCAGGACATACACCACTGTGGCCATGCAGGACATACGCCACAGTGGCCCTGCTGGACATACGCCACAGTGGCCCTGCTGGACATGCGCCACCGTGGCCATGAAGGACATACGCCACTGTGGCCATGCAGGACATACGCCACAGTGGCCCTGCTGGACATACGCCACAGTGACCCTGCTGGACATACGCCACTGTGGCCATGCAGGACATACGCCACTGTGGCCCTGCTGAACATACGCCATGCTGGACATACGTCACAGTTGCCATGCAGGACAACTCTCAAGACTGCCTCCTCTACCATACGAAAAATATTACGCATACGCCACAGTGGCCATGCAGGACATACGCCACTGTGGCCCTGCGGGACATACGCCACAGTGGTCATGCTGGACATACACCACAGTGGCCATGAAGGACATACGCCACTGTGGCCATGCAGGACATACGCCACTGTGGCCCTGCTGGACATTCGCCACAGTGGCCCTGCTGGACATACGCCACAGTGGCCATGCTGGACATACGCCACAGTGGCCCTGCTGGACATGCGCCACAGTGGCCATGCTGGACATGCGCCACTGTGGCCCTGCTGGACATACGCCGCAGTGGCCCTGCTGGACATGCGTCACCGTGGCCATGAAGGACATACGCCTCTGTGGCCCTGCTGGACATACGCCACAGTGGCCCTGCTGGACATACGGCACAGTTGCCATGCAGGACAACTCTCAAGACGGCCTCCTCTACCATGCGAAAAATGTTACGCATACGCCACAGTGGCCATGCAGGACATACGCCACTGTGGCCCTGCTGGACATACGCCACAGTGGCCATGCTGGACATACACCACAGTGGCCCTGCTGGACATGCGTCACCGTGGCTATGAAGGACATACGCCACTGTGGCCATGCAGGACATACGCCACAGTGGCCCTGCTGGACATACGCCACAGTGGCCCTGCTGGACATGCGCCACCGTGGCCATGAAGGACATACGCCACTGTGGCTCTGCTGGACATACGCCACAGTGGCCCTGCTGGACATACGCCACAGTGGCCCTGCTGGACATACGCCGTAGTGGCCCTGCTGGACATACGCCACAGTGGCCATGCTAGACATACACCACAGTGGCCATGCTAGACATACACCACAGTGGCCATGCTGGACTATCACCACAGTGGCCCTGCTGGACATACGCCACCGTGGCCATGCTGGACATACGTCACAGTTGCCATGCAGGACAACTCTCAAGACTGCCTCCTCTACCATACGAAAAATGTTACGCATACGCCACAGTGGCCATGCAGGACATACGCGACTGTGGCCCTGCTGGACATGCGTCACCGTGGCCATGAAGGACATACGCCACAGTGGCCATGCAGGACAACTCTCAAGACTGCCTCCTCTACCATACGAAAAATGTTACGCATACGCCACAGTGGCCATGCAGGACATACGCCACAGTCGCCCTGCTGGACATACGCCACAGTGGCCCTGCTGGACATACGTCACAGTTGCCATGCAGGACAACTCTCAAGACTGCCTCCTCTACCATACGAAAAATGTTACGCATACGCCACAGTGGCCATGAAGGACATACGCCACTGTGGCCCTGCTGGACATACGCCACAGTGGCCATGCAGGACATAAGCCACTGTGGCCCTGCTGGACATACGCCACAGTGGCCATGCTAGACATACGCCACAGTGGCCCTGCTGGACATACGCCACCGTGGCCATGCTGGACTATCACCACAGTGGCCCTGCTGGACATGCGCCACCGTGGCCATGAAGGACACACGCCACTCTGGCCATGCAGGACATACGCCACTGTGGCCATGCAGGACATACGCCACTTTGGCCCTGCTGAACATACGCCATGCTGGACATACGTCACAGTTGCCATGCAGGACAACTCTCAAGACTGCCTCCTCTACCATACGAAAAATGTTACATACGCCACAGTGGCCATGCTAGACATACACCACAGTGGCCATGCTAGACATACGCCACCGTGGCCATGCAGGACATACGCCACTGTGGCCCTGCTGAACATACGCCACAGTGGCCATGCTAGACATACACCACAGTGGCCATGCTAGACATACACCACAGTGGCCATGCTAGACATACGCCACCGTGGCCATGCAGGACATACGCCACCATGGCCATGTAGGACATACGCGACTGTGGCCCTGCTGGACATGCGCCACCGTGGCCATGAAGGACACACGCCACTCTGGCCATGCAGGACATACGCCACTGTGGCCCTGCTGGACATACGCCACAGTGGCGCTGCAGGACATACGCCACTGTGGCCATGCAGGACATACGCCACTGTGGCCGTGCTGGACATACGCCACTGTGGCCATGCAGGACATACGCCACTTTGGCCCTCCTGGACATACACCACAGTGGCCCTGCTGGACATGCGCCACCGTGGCCATGAAGGACATACGCCACCATGGCCATGTAGGACATACGCGACTGTGGCCCTGCTGGACATACGCCAAAGCGGCCATGCAGGACATACGCCACTGTGGCCCTGCTGGACATACGCCACAGTGGCGCTGCAGGACATACGCCACTGTGGCCATGCAGGACATACGCCACTGTGGCCGTGCTGGACATACGCCACTGTGGCCATGCAGGACATACGCCACTGTGGCCCTGCTGGACATTCGCCACAGTGGCCCAGCTGGACATACGCCACAGTGGCCATGCTGGACATACGCCACAGTGGCCCTGCTGGACATGCGCCACAGTGGCCATGAAGGACATACGCCACTGTGGCCATGCAGGACATACGCCACAGTGGCCCTGCTGGACATACGCCACAGTGGCCCTGCTGGACATACGCCACTGTGGCCATGCAGGACATACGCCACTGTGGCCCTGCTGAAAATACGCCACAGTGGCGCTGCAGGACATACGCCACTGTGGCCATGCAGGACATACGCCACAGTGGCCCTGCTGGACATACGCCACAGTGGCCCTGCTGGACATACGTCACATTTGCCCTGCTGGACATACGCCACAGTGGCGCTGCAGGACATACACCACTGTGGCCATGCAGGACATACGCCACAGTGGCCCTGCTGGACATACGCCACAGTGGCCCTGCTGGACATGCGCCACCGTGGCCATGAAGGACATACGCCACTGTGGCCATGCAGGACATACGCCACAGTGGCCCTGCTGGACATACGCCACAGTGACCCTGCTGGACATACGCCACTGTGGCCATGCAGGACATACGCCACTGTGGCCCTGCTGGACATACGCCACCGTGGCCATGCAGGACATACGCCACTGTGGCCATGCAGGACATACGCCACTGTGGCCCTGCTGAACATACGCCATGCTGGACATACGTCACAGTTGCCATGCAGGACAACTCTCAAGACTGCCTCCTCTACCATACGAAAAATATTACGCATACGCCACAGTGGCCATGCAGGACATACGCCACTGTGGCCCTGCGGGACATACGCCACAGTGGTCATGCTGGACATACACCACAGTGGCCATGAAGGACATACGCCACTGTGGCCATGCAGGACATACGCCACTGTGGCCCTGCTGGACATTCGCCACAGTGGCCCTGCTGGACATACGCCACAGTGGCCATGCTGGACATACGCCACAGTGGCCCTGCTGGACATGCGCCACAGTGGCCATGCTGGACATGCGCCACTGTGGCCCTGCTGGACATACGCCGCAGTGGCCCTGCTGGACATGCGTCACCGTGGCCATGAAGGACATACGCCTCTGTGGCCCTGCTGGACATACGCCACAGTGGCCCTGCTGGACATACGGCACAGTTGCCATGCAGGACAACTCTCAAGACGGCCTCCTCTACCATGCGAAAAATGTTACGCATACGCCACAGTGGCCATGCAGGACATACGCCACTGTGGCCCTGCTGGACATACGCCACAGTGGCCATGCTGGACATACACCACAGTGGCCCTGCTGGACATGCGTCACCGTGGCTATGAAGGACATACGCCACTGTGGCCATGCAGGACATACGCCACTGTGGCCCTGCTGGAAATACGCCACCGTGGCCATGCAGGACATACGCCACTATGGCCATGCAGGACATACGCCACCGTGGCCATGAAGGACATACGCCACCGTGGCCATGCAGGACATACGCCACTGTGGCAATGCTGGACATACGCCACAGTGGCCCTGCTGGACATACGGCACAGTTGCCATGCAGGACAACTCTCAAGACGGCCTCCTCTACCATGCGAAAAATGTTACGCATACGCCACAGTGGCCATGCAGGACATACGCCACTGTGGCCCTGCTGGACATACGCCACAGTGGCCATGCTGGACATACACCACAGTGGCCCTGCTGGACATGCGTCACCGTGGCTATGAAGGACATACGCCACTGTGGCCATGCAGGACATACGCCACTGTGGCCCTGCTGGACATACGCCACCGTGGCCATGCAGGACATACGCCACTATGGCCATGCAGGACATACGCCACCGTGGCCATGAAGGACATACGCCACCTTGGCCATGCAGGACATACGCCACTGTGGCCCTGCTGGACATACGCCGCAGTGGCTATGCTGGACATACACCACAGTGGCCCTGCTGGACATACGCCACAGTGGCCCTGCTAGACATACGCCACAGTGGCCCTGCTGGACATACGTCACAGTGGCCCTGCTGGACATACGTCACAGTGGCCCTGCTGGACATACGCCACAGTGGCCATGCTGGACATGCGCCACAGTGGCCATGCTGGACATGCGCCACAGTGGCCCTGCTGGACATACGCCACTGTGGCCCTGCTGGACATGCGTCACCGTGGCCATGATGGACATACGCCTCTGTGGCCCTGCTGGACATACGCCACCGTGGCCTTGCTGGACATACGTCACAGTTGCCATGCAGGACAACTCTCAAGACTGCCTCCTCTGCCATACGAAAAATATTACGCATACGCCACAGTGGCCATGCAGGACATACGCCACTGTGGCCCTGCTGGACATACGCCACAGTGGCCATGCTGGACATACACCACAGTGGCCCTGCTGGACATACGCCACAGTGGCCCTGCTGGACATGCGCCACCGTGGCCATGAAGGACATACGCCACTGTGGCCATGCAGGACATACGCCACTGTGGCCCTGCTGGACATACGCCACCGTGGCCATGCAGGACATACGCCACTATGGCCATGCAGGACATACGCCACCGTGGCCATGAAGGACATACGCCACCGTGGCCATGCAGGACATACGCCACTGTGGCCCTGCTGGACATACGCCGCAGTGGCCATGCTGGACATACACCACAGTGGCCCTGCTGGACATACGCCACAGTGGCCCTGCTGGACATACGCCACAGTGGCCCTGCTGGACATGCGCCACCGTGGCCATGAAGGACATACGCCACTGTGGCCATGCAGGACATACGCCACTGTGGCCCTGCTGGACATGCGTCACCGTGGCTATGAAGGACATACGCCACTGTGGCCATGCAGGACATACGCCACTGTGGCCCTGCTGGACATACGCCACCGTGGCCATGCAGGACATACGCCACTATGGCCATGCAGGACATACGCCACCGTGGCCATGAAGGACATACGCCACCGTGGCCATGCAGGACATACGCCACTGTGGCCCTGCTGGACATACGCCGCAGTGGCCATGCTGGACATACACCACAGTGGCCCTGCTGGACATACGCCACAGTGGCCATGCTGGACATATGCCACAGTGGCCCTGCTGGACATACGCCACCGTGGCCATGCAGGACATACGCCACTATGGCCATGCAGGACATACGCCACCGTGGCCATGAAGGACATACGCCACCGTGGCCATGCAGGACATACGCCACAGTGGCCCTGCTGGACATGCGCCACCGTGGCCATGAAGGACATACCCCACAGTGGCCATGCTGGACATATGCCACAGTGGCCCAGCTGGACATACGCCACAGTGGCCATGCTGGACATACACCACAGTGGCCCTGCTGGACATACGCCACAGTGGCCCTGCTGGACATACGCCACAGTGGCCCTGCTAGACATACGCCACAGTGGCCATGCTGGACATACGCCACAGTGGCCATGCTGGACATACACCACAGTGGCCCTGCTGGACATGCGCCACCGTGGCCATGAAGGACATACGCCACTGTGGCCATGCAGGACATGCGCCACTGTGGCCCTGCTGGACATACCCCACAGTGGCCATGCTGGACATATGCCACAGTGGCCCAGCTGGACATACGCCACAGTGGCCCTGCTGGACATACGCCACAGTGGCCCTGCTGGACATACGCCACAGTGGCCCTGCTGGACATACGTCACAGTTGCCATGCAGGACAACTCTCAAGACTGCCTCCTCTACCATACGAAAAATGTTACGCATACGCCACTGTGGCCCTGCTGGACATACCCCACAGTGGCCATGCTGGACATATGCCACAGTTGCCCTGCTGGACATACGCCACAGTGGCCCTGCTGGACATACGTCACAGTTGCCATGCAGGACAACTCTCAAGACTGCCTCCTCTACCATACGAAAAATGTTACGCATACGCCACAGTGGCCATGCAGGACATACGCCACTGTGGCCATGCTGGACATACACCACAGTGGCCCTGCTGGACATGCCCCACCGTGGCCATGCAGGACATACGCCACCGTGGCCCTGCTGGACATACGCCACAGTGGCCATGCTGGACATATGCCACAGTGGCCCTGCTGGACATACGCCACAGTGGCCATGCTGGACATATGCCACAGTGGCCCTGCTGGACATACGCCACCGTGGCCATGCAGGACATACGCCACTGTGGCCCTGCTGGACATACGCCACCGTGGCCATGCAGGACATACGCCACTATGGCCATGCAGGACATGCGCCACCGTGGCCATGAAGGACATACCCCACAGTGGCCATGCTGGACATATGCCACAGTGGCCCAGCTGGACATACGCCACAGTGGCCATGCTGGACATACACCACAGTGGCCCTGCTGGACATACGCCACAGTGGCCCTGCTGGACATACGCCACAGTGGCCCTGCTAGACATACGCCACAGTGGCCATGCTGGACATACACCACAGTGGCCCTGCTGGACATGCGCCACCGTGGCCATGAAGGACATACGCCACTGTGGCCATGCAGGACATGCGCCACTGTGGCCCTGCTGGACATACCCCACAGTGGCCATGCTGGACATATGCCACAGTGGCCCAGCTGGACATACGCCACAGTGGCCCTGCTGGACATACGCCACAGTGGCCCTGCTGGACATACGCCACAGTGGCCCTGCTGGACATACGTCACAGTTGCCATGCAGGACAACTCTCAAGACTGCCTCCTCTACCATACGAAAAATGTTACGCATACGCCACTGTGGCCCTGCTGGACATACCCCACAGTGGCCATGCTGGACATATGCCACAGTTGCCCTGCTGGACATACGCCACAGTGGCCCTGCTGGACATACGTCACAGTTGCCATGCAGGACAACTCTCAAGACTGCCTCCTCTACCATACGAAAAATGTTACGCATACGCCA
Organism: Eristalis intricaria; assembly: GCA_964034865.1. Lineage (NCBI taxonomy): Eukaryota > Metazoa > Arthropoda > Insecta > Diptera > Syrphidae > Eristalis > Eristalis intricaria. Next base: position 64,367,948 of record OZ035876.1, on the reverse strand, counting down.
CAGTGGCCATGCAGGACATACGCCACTGTGGCCATGCTAGACATACACCACAGTGGCCCTGCTGGACATGCGCCACCGTGGCCATGCAGGACATACGTAACTGTGGCCATGCAGGACATACGCCACAGTGGCCCTGCTGGACATACGCCACAGTGGCCCTGCTGGACATGCGCCACCGTGGCCATGAAGGACATACGCTACTGTGGCCATGCAGGACATACGCCACAGTGGACCTGCTGGACATACGCCACAGTGGCCCTGCTGGACATACGCCACTGTGGCCATGCAGGACATACGCCACTGTGGCCCTGCTGGACATACGCCACAGTGGCCCTGCTGGACATACGCCACAGTGGCCCTGCTGGACATACGCCACAGTGGCCCTGCTGGACATACGCCACTGTGGCCATGCAGGACATACGCCACAGTGGCCCTGCTGGACATACGCCACAGTGGCCCTGCTGGACATGCGCCACCGTGGCCATGAAGGACATACGCCACTGTGGCCATGCAGGACATACGCCACAGTGGACCTGCTGGACATATGCCACAGTGGCCCTGCTGGACATACGCCACTGTGGCCATGCAGGACATACGCCACTGTGGCCCTGCTGGACATACGCCACCGTGGCCATCCAGGACATACGCCACTGTGGCCCTGCTGAACATACGCCACAGTGGCGCTGCAGGACATACACCACTGTGGCCATGCAGGACATGCGCCACTGTGGCCCTGCTGGACATACCCCACAGTGGCCATGCTGGACATATGCCACAGTGGCCCAGCTGGACATACGCCACAGTGGCCATGCTGGACATACACCACAGTGGCCCTGCTGGACATTCGCCACAGTGGCCCTGCTGGACATACGCCACAGTGGCCCTGCTGGACATACGCCACAGTGGCCCTCCTGGACATACACCACAGTGGCCCTGCTGGACATGCGCCACCGTGGCCATGAAGGACATACGCCACTGTGGCCATGCAGGACATACGCCACTGTGGCCCTGCTGGACATACGCCACCATGGCCATGCAGGACATACGCCACTGTGGCCCTGCTGGACATACGCCAAAGCGGCCATGCAGGACATACGCCACTGTGGCCCTGCTGGGCATACGCCACAGTGGCGCTGCAGGACATACGCCACTGTGGCCATGCAGGACATACGCCACTGTGGCCCTGCTGGACATACGCCACCGAGGCCATGCAGGACATACGCCACAGTGGCCCTGCTGGACATGCGCCACCGTGGCCATGAAGGACATACGCCACTGTGGCCATGCAGGACATACGCCACAGTGGCCCTGCTGGACATACGCCACAGTGGCCCTGCTGGACATACGCCACTGTGGCCATGCAGGACATACGCCACTGTGGCCATGCAGGGCATACGCCACTGTGGCCAAGCAGGACATACGCCACTGTGGCTATGCTGGACGTACGCCACAGTTGCCATGCAGGACAACTCTAAAGACTGCCTCTTCTACCATACGAAAAATGTTGCGCATACGCCACAGTGGCCATGCAGGACATACGCCACTGTGGCCCTGCTGGACATTCGCCACAGTGGCCCTGCTGGACATACGCTACAGTGGCCATGCTGGACATGCGCCACAGTGGCCCTGCTGGACATACGCCACTGTGGCCCTGCTGGACATACGCCACAGTGGCCATGCTGGACATACGCCACAGTGGCCCTGCTGGACATGCGTCACCGTGGCCATGAAGGACATACGCCACTGTGGCCCTGCTGGACATACGCTACCGTGGCCATGCTGGACATACGTCACAGTTGCCATGCAGGACAACTCTCAAGACTGCCTCCTCTACCATACGAAAAATATTACGCATACGCCACAGTGGCCATGCAGAACATACGCCACTGTGGCCTTGCGGGACATACGCCACAGTGGCCATGCTGGACATACACCACAGTGGCCATGAAGGACATACGCCACTGTGGCCATGCAGGACATACGCCACTGTGGCCCTGCTGGACATTCGCCACAGTGGCCCTGCTGGACATACGCTACAGTGGCCATGCTGGACATGCGCCACAGTGGCCCTGCTGGACATACGCCACTGTGGCCCTGCTGGACATACGCCACAGTGGCCGTGCTGGACATACGCCACAGTGGCGCTGCAGGACATACGCCACTGTGGCCATGAAGGACATACGCCACTGTGGCCCTGCTGGACATACGCTACCGTGGCCATGCTGGACATACGTCACAGTTGCCATGCAGGACAACTCTCAAGACTGCCTCCTCTACCATACGAAAAATATTACGCATACGCCACAGTGGCCATGCAGAACATACGCCACTGTGGCCTTGCGGGACATACGCCACAGTGGCCATGCTGGACATACACCACAGTGGCCATGAAGGACATACGCCACTGTGGCCATGCAGGACATACGCCACTGTGGCCCTGCTGGACATTCGCCACAGTGGCCCTGCTGGACATACGCCACAGTGGCCATGCTGGACATACGCCACAGTGGCCCTGCTGGACATGCGCCACAGTGGCCATGCTGGACATGCGCCACAGTGGCCCTGCTGGACATACGCCACAGTGGCCCTGCTGGACATGCGTCACCGTGGCCATGAAGGACATACGCCTCTGTGGCCCTGCTGGACATACGCCACCGTGGCCATGCTGGACATACGTCACAGTTGCCATGCAGGACAACTCTCAAGACTGCCTCCTCTGCCATACGAAAAATATTACGCATACGCCACAGTGGCCATGCAAGACATACGCCACTGTGGCCCTGCTGGACATACGCCACAGTGGCCCTGCTGGACATACGTCACAGTTGCCATGCAGGACAACTCTCAAGACGGCCTCCTCTACCATGCGAAAAATGTTACGCATACGCCACAGTGGCCATGCAGGACATACGCCACTGTGGCCATGCAGGACATACGCCACAGTGGCCCTGCTGGACATACGCCACAGTGGCCCTGCTGGACATCCGTCGCAGTTGCCATGCAGGACAACTCTCATGACTGCCTCCTCTACCATACGAAAAATGTTACGCATACGCCACAGTGGCCATGCAGGACATACGCCACTGTGGCCCTGCTGGACATACGCCACAGTGGCCCTGCTGGACATGCGCCACCGTGGCCATGAAGGACATACGCCACTGTGGCCATGCAGGACATACGCCACAGTGGCCCTGCTGGACATACGCCACAGTGGCCATGCTGGACATACGTCACAGTTGCCATGCAGGACAACTCTCAAGACTGCCTCCTCTACCATGCGAAAAATGTTACGCATACGCCACAGTGGCCATGCAGGACATACGCCACTGTGGCCAAGCAGGACATACGCCACTGTGGCCCTGCTGGACATACGCCACAGTGGCCCTGCTGGACATGCGTCACCGTGGCCATGAAGGACATACGCCACAGTGGCCATGCAGGACATACGCCACTGTGGCCCTGCTGGACATACGCCACAGTGGCCCTGCTGGACATACGCCACAGTGGCCCTGCTGGACATACGCCACAGTGGTCATGCTGGACATACGCCACAGTGGCCCTGCTGGACATACGCCACAGTGGCCATGCTGGACATACGTCACAGTTGCCATGCAGGACAACTCTCAAGACTGCCTCCTCTACCATACGAAAAATATTACGCATACGCCACAGTGGCCATGCAGGACATACGCCACTGTGGCCCTGCTGGACATACGCCACAGTGGCCATGCTGGACATACGTCACAGTTGCCATGCAGGACAACTCTCAAGACTGCCTCCTCTACCATGCGAAAAATGTTACGCATACGCCACAGTGGCCATGCAGGACATACGCTACTGTGGCCCTGCTGGACATACGCCACAGTGGCCATGCTGGACATACGTCACAGTTGCCATGCAGGACAACTCTCAAGACTGCCTCCTCTACCATGCGAAAAATGTTACGCATACGCCACAGTGGCCATGCAGGACATACGCTACTGTGGCCCTGCTGGACATACGCCACAGTGGCCATGCTGGACATACACCACAATGGCCCTGCTGGACATGCGTCACCGTGGCCATGAAGTACATACGCCACTGTGGCCATGCAGGGCATACGCCACTGTGGCCCTGCTGGACATACGCCACCGTGGCCATGCAGGACATACGCCACTGTGGCCCTGCTGGACATACGCCACAGTGGCCATGCTGGACATACGTCACAGTTGCCATGCAGGGCAACTCTCAAGACTGCCTCCTCTACCATGCGAAAAATGTTACGCATACGCCACAGTGGCCATGCAGGACATACGCCACTGTGGCCCTGCTGGACATACGCCACAGTGGCCATGCTGGACAAACACCACAATGGCCATGAAGGACATACGCCACTGTGGCCCTGCTGGACATTCGCCACAGTGGGCCTGCTGGACATACGCCACAGTGGCCCTGCTGGACATACGTCACAGTTGCCATGCAGGACAACTCTCAAGACTGCCTCCTCTACCATGCGAAAAATGTTACGCATACGCCACAGTGGCCATGCAGGACATACGCCACTGTGGCCCTGCTGGACATACGCCACAGTGGCCATGCTGGACATACGCCACAGTGGCCATGCTGGACATACACCACAATGGCCCTGCTGGACATACGCCACTGTGGCCCTGCTGGACATGCGTCACCGTGGCCATGAAGTACATACGCCACTGTGGCCATGCAGGACATACGCCACCGTGGCCATGCTGGACATACGCCACTGTGGCCCTGCTGGACATACGCCACTGTGGCCCTGCTGGACATACGCCACAGTGGCCATGCTGGACATACGCCACAGTGGCCCTGCTGGACATGCGTCACCGTGGCCATGCTGGACATACGCCACAGTGGCCCTGCTGGACATGCGTCACCGTGGCCATGAAGGACATACGCCACAGTGGCCCTGCTGGACATACGCCACAGTGGCCCTGCTGGACATACGTCACCGTGGCCATGAAGGACATACGCCACAGAGGCCCTGCTGGACATACGCCACAGTGGCCCTGCTGGACATACGTCACAGTTGCCATGCAGGACAACTCTCAAGACTGCCTCCTCTACCATACGAAAAATATTACGCATACGCCACAGTGGCCATGCAGGACATACGCCACTGTGGCCCTGCTGGACATACGCCACAGTGGTCATGCTGGACATACGCCACAGTGGGCCTGCTGGACATACGCCACAGTGGCCCTGCTGGACATACGCCACAGTGGCCCTGCTGGACATACGCCACAGTGGCCATGCTGGACATACGCCACAGTGGGCCTGCTGGACATACGCCACAGTGGCCCTGCTGGACATACGTCACAGTTGCCATGCAGGACAACTCTCAAGACTGCCTCCTCTACCATGCGAAAAATGTTACGCATACGCCACAGTGGCCATGCAGGTCATACGCCACTGTGGCCCTGCTGGACATACGCCACAGTGGCCATGCTGGACATACACCACAATGGCCCTGCTGGACATGCGTCACCGTGGCCATGAAGTACATACGCCACTGTGGCCATGCAGGACATACGCCACTGTGGCCCTGCTGGACATACGCCACAGTGGCCCTGCTGGACATACGCCACAGTGGCCCTGCTGGACATACGCCACAGTGGCCACGCTGGACATACGCCACAGTGGGCCTGCTGGACATACGCCACAGTGGTCCTGCTGGACATACGTCACAGTTGCCATGCAGGACAACTCTCAAGACTGCCTCCTCTACCATGCGAAAAATGTTACGCATACGCCACAGTGGCCATGCAGGACATACGCCACTGTGGCCATGCAGGACATACGCCACTGTGGCCCTGCTAGACATACGCCACCGTGGCCATGCAGGACATACGCCACTGTGGCACTGCTGGACATGCGCCGCAGTGGCCCTGCTGGACATACGCCACAGTGGCCATGAAGGACATAAGCCACTGTGGCCCTGCTGGACATACGCCACAGTGGCCATGCTAGACATACGCCACAGTGGCCCTGCTGGACATACGCCACAGTGGCCCTGCTGGACATACGTCACAGTTGCCATGCAGGACAACTCTCAAGACTGCCTCCTCTACCATACGAAAAATGTTACGCATACACCACAGTGGCCATGCAGGACATACGCCACTGTGGCCCTGCGGGACATACGCCACTGTGGCCCTGCTGGACATACGCCACAGTGGCCATGCTGGACATACGTCACAGTTGCCATGCAGGACAACTCTCAAGACTGCCTCCTCTACCATACGAAAAATATTACGCATACGCCACAGTGGCCATGCAGGACATACGCCACTGTGGCCCTGCTGGACATACGCCACAGTGGCCATGCTGGACATACGCCACAGTGGGCCTGCTGGACATACGCCACAGTGGCCCTGCTGGACATACGCCACAGTGGCCCTGCTGGACATACGCCACAGTGGCCATGCTGGACATACGCCACAGTGGGCCTGCTGGACATACGCCACAGTGGCCCTGCTGGACATACGTCACAGTTGCCATGCAGGACAACTCTCAAGACTGCCTCCTCTACCATGCGAAAAATGTTACGCATACGCCACAGTGGCCATGCAGGTCATACGCCACTGTGGCCCTGCTGGACATACGCCACAGTGGCCATGCTGGACATACACCACAATGGCCCTGCTGGACATGCGTCACCGTGGCCATGAAGTACATACGCCACTGTGGCCATGCAGGACATACGCCACTGTGGCCCTGCTGGACCTACGCCACAGTGGCCCTGCTGGACATACGCCACAGTGGCCCTGCTGGACATACGCCACAGTGGCCACGCTGGACATACGCCACAGTGGGCCTGCTGGACATACGCCACAGTGGTCCTGCTGGACATACGTCACAGTTGCCATGCAGGACAACTCTCAAGACTGCCTCCTCTACCATGCGAAAAATGTTACGCATACGCCACAGTGGCCATGCAGGACATACGCCACTGTGGCCATGCAGGACATACGCCACTGTGGCCCTGCTAGACATACGCCACCGTGGCCATGCAGGACATACGCCACTGTGGCACTGCTGGACATGCGCCGCAGTGGCCCTGCTGGACATACGCCACAGTGGCCATGCAGGACATAAGCCACTGTGGCCCTGCTGGACATACGCCACAGTGGCCATGCTAGACATACGCCACAGTGGCCCTGCTGGACATACGCCACAGTGGCCCTGCTGGACATACGTCACAGTTGCCATGCAGGACAACTCTCAAGACTGCCTCCTCTACCATACGAAAAATGTTACGCATACGCCACAGTGGCCATGCAGGACATACGCCACTGTGGCCCTGCGGGACATACGCCACAGTGGCCATGCTGGACATACACCACAGTGGCCATGAAGGACATACGCCACTGTGGCCATGAAGGACATACGCCACAGTGGCCATGCTGGACATGCGCCGCAGTGGCGCTGCAGGACATACGAGACTGTGGCCCTGCTGGACATACGCCACAGTGGCCCTGCTGGACATACGCCACAAGGGCCATGCAGGACATAAGCCACTGTGGCCCTGCTGGACATACACCACAGTGGCCCTGCTGGACATACGCCACAGTGGCCCTGCTGGACATACGTCACAGTTGCCATGCAGGACAACTCTCGAGACTGCCTCCTCTACCATACGAAAAATATTACGCATACGCCACAGTGGCCATGCAGGACATACGCCACTGTGGCCCTGCGGGACATACGCCACAGTGGCCATGCTGGACATACACCACAGTGGCCATGAAGGACATACGCCACTGTGGCCATGAAGGACATACGCCACTGTGGCCATGCAGGACAAACGCCACTGTGGCCCTGCTGGACATTCGCCACAGTGGCCCTGCTGGACATACGCCACAGTGGCCATGCAGGACATAAGCCACTGTGGCCCTGCTGGACATACGCCACAGTGTCCATGCTAGACATACGCCACAGTGGCCCTGCTGGACATACGCCACAGTGGCCCTGCTGGACATACGTCACAGTTGCCATGCAGGACAACTCTCAAGACTGCCTCCTCTACCATACGAAAAATGTTACGCATACGCCACAGTGGCCATGCAGGACATACGCCACTGTGGCCCTGCTGGACATACGCTACAGTGGCCATGCAGGACATAAACCACTGTGGCCCTGCAGAACATACGCCACAGTGGCCATGCTAGACATACGCCACAGTGGCCATGCAGGACATAAGCCACTGTGGCCCTGCTGGACATTCGCCACAGTGGCCCTGCTGGACATACGCCACAGTGGCCATGCAGGACATAAGCCACTGTGGCCCTGCTGGACATACGCCACAGTGGCCCTGCTAGACATACGCCACAGTGGCCATGCTGGACATACGCCACAGTGGCCATGCTGGACACACACCACAGTGGCCCTGCTGGACATTCGCCACAGTGGCCCTGCTGGACATACGCCACAGTGGCCATGCAGGACATAAGCCACTGTGGCCCTGCTGGACATACGCCACAGTGGCCATGCAGGACATAAGCCACTGTGGCCCTGCTGGACATACGCCACAGTGGCCATGCTAGACATACGCCACAGTGGCCCTGCTGGACATACGCCACAGTGGCCCTGCTGGACATACGTCACAGTTGCCATACAGGACAACTCTCAAGACTGCCTCCTCTACAATACGAAAAATGTTACGCATACGCCACAGTGGCCATGCAGGACATACGCCACTGTGGCCCTGCTGGACATACGCTACAGTGGCCATGCAGGACATAAACCACTGTGGCCCTGCAGAACATACGCCACAGTGGCCATGCTAGACATACGCCACAGTGGCCCTGCTGGACATACGCCACAGTGGCCATGCAGGACATACGCCACTGTGGCCCTGCTGGACATACGGCACCATGGCCATGCAGGACATACGCCACTGTGGCCATGCAGGACATACGCCACTGTGGCCCTGTTGGACATACGCCACCGTGGCCATGCAGGACATACGCCACTGTGGCCATGCAGGACATACGCCACTGGCGCCATGCAGGACATACGCCACTGTGGCCATGCAGGACATACGCCACAGTGGCCATGCTAGACATACGCCACAGTGGCCATGCTAGACATACGCCACAGTGGCCCTGCTGGACATACGCCACAGTGGCCATGCAGGACATACGCCACAGTGGCGCTGCAGGACATACGCCACTGTGGCCATGCAGGACATACGCCACAGTGGCCCTGCTGGAAATGCGCCACAGTGGCCATGCTGGACATACGCCACAGTTGCCATGCAGGACAACTCTCAAGACTGCCTCCTCTACCATACGAAAAATGTTACGCATACGCCACAGTGGCCATGCAGGACATACGCCACTGTGGCCCTGCTGGACATACACCACAGTGGCTCTGCTGGAAATGCGCCACAGTGGCCATGAAGGACATACGCCACTGTGGCCATGCAGGACATACGCCACTGTGGCCCTGCGGGACATACGCCACAGTGGCCATGCTGGACATACACCACAGTGGCCATGAAGGACATACGCCACTGTGGCCATGAAGGACATACGCCACTGTGGCCATGCAGGACAAACGCCACTGTGGCCCTGCTGGACATTCGCCACAGTGGCCCTGCTGGACATACGCCACAGTGGCCATGCAGGACATAAGCCACTGTGGCCCTGCTGGACATACGCCACAGTGTCCATGCTAGACATACGCCACAGTGGCCCTGCTGGACATACGCCACAGTGGCCCTGCTGGACATACGTCACAGTTGCCATGCAGGACAACTCTCAAGACTGCCTCCTCTACCATACGAAAAATGTTACGCATACGCCACAGTGGCCATGCAGGACATACGCCACTGTGGCCCTGCTGGACATACGCTACAGTGGCCATGCAGGACATAAACCACTGTGGCCCTGCAGAACATACGCCACAGTGGCCATGCTAGACATACGCCACAGTGGCCATGCAGGACATAAGCCACTGTGGCCCTGCTGGACATTCGCCACAGTGGCCCTGCTGGACATACGCCACAGTGGCCATGCAGGACATAAGCCACTGTGGCCCTGCTGGACATACGCCACAGTGGCCCTGCTAGACATACGCCACAGTGGCCATGCTGGACATACGCCACAGTGGCCATGCTGGACACACACCACAGTGGCCCTGCTGGACATTCGCCACAGTGGCCCTGCTGGACATACGCCACAGTGGCCATGCAGGACATAAGCCACTGTGGCCCTGCTGGACATACGCCACAGTGGCCATGCAGGACATAAGCCACTGTGGCCCTGCTGGACATACGCCACAGTGGCCATGCTAGACATACGCCACAGTGGCCCTGCTGGACATACGCCACAGTGGCCCTGCTGGACATACGTCACAGTTGCCATACAGGACAACTCTCAAGACTGCCTCCTCTACAATACGAAAAATGTTACGCATACGCCACAGTGGCCATGCAGGACATACGCCACTGTGGCCCTGCTGGACATACGCTACAGTGGCCATGCAGGACATAAACCACTGTGGCCCTGCAGAACATACGCCACAGTGGCCATGCTAGACATACGCCACAGTGGCCCTGCTGGACATACGCCACAGTGGCCATGCAGGACATACGCCACTGTGGCCCTGCTGGACATACGGCACCATGGCCATGCAGGACATACGCCACTGTGGCCATGCAGGACATACGCCACTGTGGCCCTGTTGGACATACGCCACCGTGGCCATGCAGGACATACGCCACTGTGGCCATGCAGGACATACGCCACTGGCGCCATGCAGGACATACGCCACTGTGGCCATGCAGGACATACGCCACAGTGGCCATGCTAGACATACGCCACAGTGGCCATGCTAGACATACGCCACAGTGGCCCTGCTGGACATACGCCACAGTGGCCATGCAGGACATACGCCACAGTGGCGCTGCAGGACATACGCCACTGTGGCCATGCAGGACATACGCCACAGTGGCCCTGCTGGAAATGCGCCACAGTGGCCATGCTGGACATACGCCACAGTTGCCATGCAGGACAACTCTCAAGACTGCCTCCTCTACCATACGAAAAATGTTACGCATACGCCACAGTGGCCATGCAGGACATACGCCACTGTGGCCCTGCTGGACATACACCACAGTGGCTCTGCTGGAAATGCGCCACAGTGGCCATGAAGGACATACGCCACTGTGGCCATGCAGGACATACGCCACTGTGGCCGTGCTGGACATACGCCACAGTGGCCATGCTAGACATACACCACAGTTGCCCTGCTGGACATACGCCACAGTGGCCATGCTGGACATACGCCACAGTGGCCCTGCTGGACATACGTCACAGTTGCCATGCAGGACAACTCTCAAGACTGCCTCCTCTACAATACGAAAAATGTTACGCATACGCCACAGTGGCCATGCAGGACATACGCCACTGTGGCCCTGCTGGACATACGCCACAGTGGCCATGCTGGACATACACCACAGTGGTCTTGCTGGCCATGCGCCACCGTGGCCATGAAGGACATACCCCACAGTGGCCATGCTGGACATACGCCACAGTGGCCCTGCTGGACATACGCCACAGTGGCCCTGCTGGATATACGCCACAGTGGCCATGCTAGACATACACCACAGTTGCCCTGCTGGACATACGCCACAGTGGCCATGCTGGACATACGCCACAGTGGCCCTGCTGGACAACTCTCAAGACTGCCTCCTCTACCATACGAAAAAAGTTACGCAAACGCCACAGTGGCCATGCAGGACATACGCCACTGTGGCCCTGCTGGCCATACGCCACCGTGGCCATGCAGGACATACACCAGTGGCCATGCAGGACATACGCCACAGTGGCCCTGCTGGACATACGCCACCGTGGCCATGCAGGACATACACCAGTGGCCATGCAGGACATACGCCACAGTGGCCCTGCTGGACATACGCCACAGTGGCCATGCTGGACATACGCCACAGTGGCCCTGCTGGACATACGTCACAGTTGCCATGCAGGACAACTCTCAAGATTGCCTCCTCTACCATACGAAAAAAGTTACGCAAACGCCACAGTGGCCATGCAGGACATACGCCACTGTGGCCCTGCTGGCCATACGCCACCGTGGCCATGCAGGGCATACACCAGTGGCCATGCAGGACATACGCCACAGTGGCCCTGCTGGACATACGCCACCGAGGCCATGCAGGACATACACCACTGTGGCCATGCAGGACATACGCCACTGTGGCCCTGCTGGACATACGCCACCGTGGCCATGCAGGACATACACCACTGTGGCCATGCAGGACATACGCCACTGTGGCCCTGCTGGACATACGCCACCGTGGCCATGCAGGACATACACCACTGTGGCCATGCAGGACATACGCCACTGTGGCCATGCAGGACATACGCCACTGTGGCCCTGCTGGACATACGCCACAGTGGCGCTGCAGGACATACGCCACTGTGGCCATGCAGAACATACGCCACTGTGGCCCTGCTGGACATACGCCACCGTGGCCATGCAGGACATACGCCACTGTGGCCATGCAGGACAGCTCTCAAGACTGCCTCCTCTACCATACGAAAAATGTTACGCATACGCCACAGTGGCCCTGCTGGACATACGCCACAGTGGCCATGCAGGACAGACTCCACTGTGGCCCTGCTGGACATACGCCGCAGTGGCCCTGCAGGACATATGCCACCGTGGCCATGCAGGACAGCTCTCAAGACTGCCTCCTCTACCATACGAAAAATGTTACGCATACGCCACAGTGGCCATGCAGGACATACGCCACTGTGGCCATGCAGGACATACGCCACTGTGGCCAAGCAGGACATACGCCAATGTGGCCATGCTGGACATACGCCACAGTGGCGCTGCAGGACATACGCCACAGTGGCCCTGCTGGACATACGTCACAATTGCCATGCAGGACACCTCTCAAGACTGCCTCCTCTACCTTACGAAAAATGTTACGCATACGCCACAGTGGCCATGCAGGACATACGCCACTGTGGCCATGCAGGACATACGCCACTGTGGCCATTCAGGACATACGCCACTGTGGCCCTGCTGGACATACGCCACAGTGGCGCTGCAGGACATACGCCACTGTGGCCATGCAGGACATACGCCACAGTGGCCCTGCTGGACATACGCCACCGTGGCCATGCAGGACATACACCACTGTGGCCATGCAGGACATACGCCACAGTGGCCCTGCTGGACATACACCACAGTGGCCCTGCTGGACATGCGCCACCGTGGCCATGAAAGACATACGCCACTGTGGCCATGCAGGACATACGCCACTGTGGCCCTGCTGGACATACGCCACTGTGGACCTGCTGGACATACGCCAAAGTGGCCATGCAGGACATACGCCACTGTGGCCATGCAGGACATACGCCACTGTGGCCCTGCTGGACATACGCCACAGTGGCGCTGCAGGACATACGCCACTGTGGCCATGCAGAACATACGCCACTGTGGCCCTGCTGGACATACGCCACCGTGGCCATGCAGGACATACGCCACTGTGGCCATGCAGGACATACGCCACTGTGGCCAAGCAGGACATACGCCACTGTGGCCATGCTGGACGTACGCCACAGTTGCCATGCAGGACAACTCTCAAGACTGCCTCCTCTACCATACGAAAAATGTTATGCATACGCCACAGTGGCCATGCAGGACATACGCCACTGTGGCCCTCTTGGACATACGCCACAGTGGCCCTGCTGGACATTGGTCACAGTTGCCATCCAGGACAACTCTCAAGACTGCCTCCTCTACCATACGAAAAATGTTACGCATACGCCACAGTGGCCATGCAGGACATACGCCACTGTGGCCATGCTGGACGTACGCCACAGTTGCCATGCAGGACAACTCTCAAGACCGCCTCCTCTACCATACGAAAAATGTTACGCATACGCCACCGTGGCCATGCAGGACATACACCACTGTGGCCATGCAGGACATACGCCACAGTGGCCCTGCTGGACATACACCACAGTGGCCCTGCTGGACATGCGCCACCGTGGCCATGAAAGACATACGCCACTGTGGCCATGCAGGACATACGCCACTGTGGCCCTGCTGGACATACGCCACCATGGCCATGCAGGACATACGCCACTGTGGCCCTGCTGGACATACGCCAAAGTGGCCATGCAGGACATACGCCACTGTGGCCATGCAGAACATACGCCACTGTGGCCCTGCTGGACATACGCCACCGTGGCCCTGCTGGACATACTCCACAGTGGCCATGCAGGACAGCTCTCAAGACTGCTTCCTCTACCATACGAAAAATGTTACGAATACGCCACAGTGGCCATGCAGGACATACGCCACTGTGGCCCTGCTGGACATACGCCTAAGTGGCCATGCTAGACATACGCCACAGTGGCCCTGCTGGACATACGCCACAGTGGCCCTGCTGGACATACGTCACAGTTGCCATACAGGACAACTCTCAAGACTGCCTCCTCTACCATACGAAAAATGTTACGCATACGCCACAGTGGCCATGCAGGACATACGCCACTGTGGCCCTGCTGGACATACGCTACAGTGGCCATGCTGGACATACGCCACAGTGGCCCTGCTGGACATACTCCACAGTGGCCATGCAGGACAGCTCTCAAGACTGCTTCCTCTACCATACGAAAAATGTTACGAATACGCCACAGTGGCCATGCAGGACATACGCCACTGTGGCCCTGCTGGACATACGCCTAAGTGGCCCTGCTGGACATGCACCACCGTGGCCATGAAGGACATACGCCACTGTGGACATGCAGGACATACGCCACTGTGGCGTGTGTCCAGCAGTGCTAGCAGAAAAATGTTACACATACGCCACCGTGACCATGCAGGACATACGCCACTGTGGCCCTGCTGGACATACGCCGCAGTGGCGCTGCAGGACATACGAGACTGTGGCCCTGCTGGACATACGCCACTGTGGCCATGCTGGACAGACGCCACTGTGGCCCTGCTGGACATACGCCGCAGTGGCGCTGCAGGACATACGAGACTGTGGCCCTGCTGGACATACGTCACAGTTGCCATGCAGGACATACGCCACAGTGGCCCTGCTGGACATGCGTCACCGTGGCCATGAAGGACATACGCCACTGTGGCCCTGCTGGACATACGCCACCGTGGCCATGCGGGACATACGCCACTGTGGCCCTGCTGGACATACGCCGCAGTGGCGCTGCAGGACATACGAGACTGTGGCCCTGCTGGACATACGCCACTGTGGCCATGCTGGACAGACGCCACTGTGGCCCTGCTGGACATACGCCTAAGTGGCCATGCTAGACATACGCCACAGTGGCCCTGCTGGACATACGCCACAGTGGCCCTGCTGGACATACGTCACAGTTGCCATACAGGACAACTCTCCAGACTGCCTCCTCTACCATACGAAAAATGTTACGCATACGCCACAGTGGCCATGCAGGACATACGCCACTGTGGCCCTGCTGGACATACGCTACAGTGGCCATGCTGGACATACGCCACAGTGGCCCTGCTGGACATACTCCACAGTGGCCATGCAGGACAGCTCTCAAGACTGCTTCCTCTACCATACGAAAAATGTTACGAATACGTCACAGTTGCCATGCAGGACAACTCTCCAGACTTCCTCCTCTACCATACGAAAAATGTTACGCATACGCCACTGTGGCCATGCTGGACGTACGCCACAGTTGCCATGCAGGACAACTCTCAAGACTGCCTCCTCTACCATACGAAAAATGTTACGCATACGCCACAGTGGCCATGCAGGACATACGTCACTGTGGCCCTGCTGGACATACGCCACTGTGGCCCTGCTGGACATATGCCACCGTGGCCATGCTGGACGTACGCCACAGTTGCCATGCAGGACAACTCTCAAGACTGCCTCCTCT
This sequence comes from Eristalis intricaria, assembly GCA_964034865.1. Classification (NCBI taxonomy): domain Eukaryota; kingdom Metazoa; phylum Arthropoda; class Insecta; order Diptera; family Syrphidae; genus Eristalis; species Eristalis intricaria. Next base: position 64,352,016 of record OZ035876.1, on the reverse strand, counting down.
ACCACACGAAAAATGTTACGCATACGCCACAGTGGCCATGAGGGACAATCGCCACTGTGGCCCTGCTGGACATACGCCGCAGTGGCCCTGCAGGACATACGCCACTGTGGCCATGCTGGACGTACGCCACAGTTGCCATGCAGGACAACTCTCAAGACTGCCTCCTCTACCATACGAAAAATGTTACTCATATGCCACCGTGGCCATGCTGGACGTACGCCACAGTTGCCATGCAGGACAACTCTCAAGACTGCCTCCTCTACCATACGAAAAATGTTACGCATACGCCACAGTGGCCATGCAGGACATACGCCACTGTGGCCCTGCTGGACAGACGCCGCAATGGCCCTGCAGGACATATGCCACCGTGGCCATGCTGGACGTACGCCACAGTTGCCATGCAGGACAACTCTCAAGACTGGCTCCTCTACCATACGAAAAATGTTACGCATACGCCACAGTGGCCATGCAGGACATGCGCCACTGTGGCCATGCTGGACGTACGCGACTGTGGCCATGCTGGACGTACGCCACAGTTGCCATGCAGGACAACTCTCAAGACTGCCTCCTCTACCATACGAAAAATGTTATGCATACGCCACAGTGGCCATGCAGGACATACGCCACTGTGGCCCTCTTGGACATACGCCACAGTGGCCCTGCTGGACATTGGTCACAGTTGCCATCCAGGACAACTCTCAAGACTGCCTCCTCTACCATACGAAAAATGTTACGCATACGCCACAGTGGCCATGCAGGACATACGCCACTGTGGCCCTGCTGGACATACACCACAGTGGCCATGCTGGACATACACCGCAGTGGCCCTGCTGGACATACGCCACAGTGGCCCTGCTGTACATACGCCACAGTGGCCATGCTGGACATACGCCGAAGTGGCCCTGCAGGACATATGCCAACGTGGCCATGCAGGACAGCTCTCAAGACTGCCTCCTCTACCATACGAAAAATGTTACGCATACGCCACAGTGGCCCTGCTGGACATACGCCACAGTGGCCATGCTGGACATACGGCACAGTGGCCCTGCTGGAAATACGCCACAGTGGCCATGCAGGACATACGCCACTGTGGCCCTCTTGGACATACGCCACAGTGGCCCTGCTGGACATTGGTCACAGTTGCCATCCAGGACAACTCTCAAGACTGCCTCCTCTACCATACGAAAAATGTTACGCATACGCCACAGTGGCCATGCAGGACATACGCCACTGTGGCCCTGCTGGACATACACCACAGTGGCCATGCTGGACATACACCGCAGTGGCCCTGCTGGACATACGCCACAGTGGCCCTGCTGTACATACGCCACAGTGGCCATGCTGGACATACGCCGAAGTGGCCCTGCAGGACATATGCCAACGTGGCCATGCAGGACAGCTCTCAAGACTGCCTCCTCTACCATACGAAAAATGTTACGCATACGCCACAGTGGCCCTGCTGGACATACGCCACAGTGGCCATGCTGGACATACGCCACAGTGGCCATGCTGGACATACGCCACAGTGGCCATGCTGGACATACGCCACAGTGGCCCTGCTGGACATACGCCAAAGTGGCCATGCAGGACATATGCCACCGTGGCCATGCAGGACAGCTCTCAAGACTGCCTCCTCTACCATACGAAAAATGTTACGCATACGCCACAGTGGCCATGCAGGACATTCGCCACTGTGGCCCTGCTGGACATACGCCACAGTGGCCGTGCTGGACATTCGCCACAGTGGCCCTGCTGGACATACGCCACCGTGGCCATGCAGGACAGCTCTCAAGACTGCCTCCTCTACCATACGAAAAATGTTACGCATACGCCACAGTGGCCATGCAGGACAGCTCTCAAGACTGCCTCCTCTACCATACGAAAAATGTTACGCATACGCCACAGTGGCCATGCAGGACATTCGCCACTGTGGCCCTGCTGGACATACGCCACAGTGGCCGTGCTGGACATTCGCCACAGTGGCCCTGCTGGACATACGCCACCGTGGCCATGCAGGACAGCTCTCAAGACTGCCTCCTCTACCATACGAAAAATGTTACGCATACGCCACAGTGGCCATGAGGGACAATCGCCACTGTGGCCCTGCTGGACATACGCCGCAGTGGCGCTGCAGGACATACGAGACTGTGGCCCTGCTGGACATACGCCACTGTGGCCATGCTGGACATACGCCACAGTGGCCCTGCTGGACATACGCCACAGTGGCCCTGCTGGACATACGCCACAGTGGCCATGCTGGACATACGCCACAGTGGCCATGCTGGACATACGCCACAGTGGCCATGCTGGACATACGCCACAGTGGCCATGCTGGACATACGCCACAGTGGCCCTGCTGGACATACGCCACAGTGGCCATGCTGGACATACGCCACAGTGGCCATGCAGGACATACGCCACAGTGGCCCTGCTGGACATACGCCACAGTGGCCATGCTGGACATATGCCACAGTGGCCATGCTGGACATACGCCACAGTGGCCATGCTGGACATACGCCACAGTGGCCATGCTGGAAATACGCCACAGTGGCCCTGCTGGACATACGCCACAGTGGCCCTGCTGGACATACGCCACAGTGGCCCTGCTGGACATACGTCACAGTTGCCATGCAGGACAACTCTCAAGACTGCCTCCTCTACCATACGAAAAATGTTACGCATACGCCACAGTGGCCATGCAGGACATACGCCACTGTGGCCCTGCTGGACATACACCACAGTGGCCATGCAGGACATACGCCACTGTGGCCATGCAGGACATACGCCACTGTGGCCCTGCTGGACATACGCCACCATGGCCATGCAGGACATACGCCACTGTGGCCATGCAGGACATACGCCACTGTGGCCCTGCTGGACATACACCACAGTGGCCATGCAGGACATACGCCACTGTGGCCATGCAGGACATACGCCACTGTGGCCCTGCTGGACATACGCCACCATGGCCATGCAGGACATACGCCACTGTGGCAATGCAGGACATACGCCACTGTGGCGCTGCTGGATATACGCCACCGTGGCCATGCAGGACATACGCCACTGTGGCCCTGCTGGACATACGCCGCAGTGGCCCTGCAGGACATATGCCACCGTGGCCATGCTGGACGTACGCCACAGTTGCCATGCGGGACGACTCTCAAGACTGCCTCTTCTACCATACGAAAAATGTTACGCATACGCCACCATGGCCATGCAGGACATACGCCACTGTGGCCATGCAGGACATACGCCACTGTGGCCCTGTTTGACATACGCCACAGTGGCGCTGCAGGACATACGCCACTGTGGCCATGCAGGACATACGCCACTGTGGCGCTGCTGGATATACGCCACCATGGCCATGCAGGACATACGCCACAGTGGCCCTGCTGGACATACGTCACAGTTGCCATGCAGGACAGCTCTCAAGACTGCCTCCTCTACCATACGAAAAATGTTACGCATACGCCACAGTGGCCATGCAGGACATACGCCACTGTGGCCCTGCTGGACATACGCCACTGTGGCCCTGCTGGACATACGCCGCAGTGGCCCTGCAGGACATATGCCACCGTCGCCATGCTGGACGTACGCCACAGTTGCCATGCAGGACAACTCTCAAGACTGCCTCCTCTACCATACGAAAAATGTTACGCATACGCCACAGTGGCCATGCAGGGCATACGCGACTGTGGCCATGCTGGACGTACGCCACAGTTGCCATGCAGGACAACTCTCAAGACTGCCTCCTCTACCATACGAAAAATGTTACGCATACGCCACAGTGGCCATGCAGGGCATACGCGACTGTGGCCATGCTGGACGTACGCCACAGTGGCCATGCTGGACATACGCCACTGTGGCGCTGCTGGATATACGCCACCGTGGCCATGCAGGACATACGCCACAGTGGCCCTGCTGGACATACGCCAAAGTGGCCATGCAGGACATATGCCACCGTGGCCATGCAGGACAGCTCTCAAGACTGCCTCCTCTACCATACGAAAAATGTTACGCATACGCCACAGTGGCCATGCAGGACATTCGCCACTGTGGCCCTGCTGGACATACGCCACTGTGGCCATGCTGGACAGACGCCACTGTGGCCCTGCTGGACATACGCCTAAGTGGCCATGCTAGACATACGCCACATTGGCCCTGCTGGACATACGCCACAGTGGCCCTGCTGGACATACGTCACAGTTGCCATACAGGACAACTCTCAAGACTGCCTCCTCTACCATACGAAAAATGTTACGCATACGCCACAGTGGCCATGCAGGACATACGCCACTGTGGCCCTGCTGGACATACGCTACAGTGGCCATGCTGGACATACGCCACAGTGGCCCTGCTGGACATACTCCACAGTGGCCATGCAGGACAGCTCTCAAGACTGCTTCCTCTACCATACGAAAAATGTTACGAATACGTCACAGTTGCCATGCAGGACAACTCTCCAGACTTCCTCCTCTACCATACGAAAAATGTTACGCATACGCCACTGTGGCCATGCTGGACGTACGCCACAGTTGCCATGCAGGACAACTCTCAAGACTGCCTCCTCTACCACACGAAAAATGTTACGCATACGCCACAGTGGCCATGAGGGACAATCGCCACTGTGGCCCTGCTGGACATACGCCGCAGTGGCCCTGCAGGACATACGCCACTGTGGCCCTGCTGGACATACGTCACAGTTGCCATACAGGACAACTCTCAAGACTGCCTCCTCTACCATACGAAAAATGTTACGCATACGCCACAGTGGCCATGCAGGACATACGTCACTGTGGCCCTGCTGGACATACGCCACTGTGGCCCTGCTGGACATATGCCACCGTGGCCATGCTGGACGTACGCCACAGTTGCCATGCAGGACAACTCTCAAGACTGCCTCCTCTACCACACGAAAAATGTTACGCATACGCCACAGTGGCCATGAGGGACAATCGCCACTGTGGCCCTGCTGGACATACGCCGCAGTGGCCCTGCAGGACATACGCCACTGTGGCCATGCTGGACGTACGCCACAGTTGCCATGCAGGACAACTCTCAAGACTGCCTCCTCTACCATACGAAAAATGTTACTCATATGCCACCGTGGCCATGCTGGACGTACGCCACAGTTGCCATGCAGGACAACTCTCAAGACTGCCTCCTCTACCATACGAAAAATGTTACGCATACGCCACAGTGGCCATGCAGGACATACGCCACTGTGGCCCTGCTGGACATACGCCGCAATGGCCCTGCAGGACATATGCCACCGTGGCCATGCTGGACGTACGCCACAGTTGCCATGCAGGACAACTCTCAAGACTGGCTCCTCTACCATACGAAAAATGTTACGCATACGCCACAGTGGCCATGCAGGACATACGCCACTGTGGCCATGCTGGACGTACGCGACTGTGGCCATGCTGGACGTACGCCACAGTTGCCATGCAGGACAACTCTCAAGACTGCCTCCTCTACCATACGAAAAATGTTATGCATACGCCACAGTGGCCATGCAGGACATACGCCACTGTGGCCCTCTTGGACATACGCCACAGTGGCCCTGCTGGACATTGGTCACAGTTGCCATCCAGGACAACTCTCAAGACTGACTCCTCTACCATACGAAAAATGTTACGCATACGCCACAGTGGCCATGCAGGACATACGCCACTGTGGCCCTGCTGGACATACACCACAGTGGCCATGCTGGACATACACCGCAGTGGCCCTGCTGGACATACGCCACAGTGGCCCTGCTGTACATACGCCACAGTGGCCATGCTGGACATACGCCGAAGTGGCCCTGCAGGACATATGCCAACGTGGCCATGCAGGACAGCTCTCAAGACTGCCTCCTCTACCATACGAAAAATGTTACGCATACGCCACAGTGGCCCTGCTGGACATACGCCACAGTGGCCATGCTGGACATACGGCACAGTGGCCCTGCTGGAAATACGCCACAGTGGCCATGCAGGACATACGCCACTGTGGCCCTCTTGGACATACGCCACAGTGGCCCTGCTGGACATTGGTCACAGTTGCCATCCAGGACAACTCTCAAGACTGCCTCCTCTACCATACGAAAAATGTTACGCATACGCCACAGTGGCCATGCAGGACATACGCCACTGTGGCCCTGCTGGACATACACCACAGTGGCCATGCTGGACATACACCGCAGTGGCCCTGCTGGACATACGCCACAGTGGCCCTGCTGTACATACGCCACAGTGGCCATGCTGGACATACGCCGAAGTGGCCCTGCAGGACATATGCCAACGTGGCCATGCAGGACAGCTCTCAAGACTGCCTCCTCTACCATACGAAAAATGTTACGCATACGCCACAGTGGCCCTGCTGGACATACGCCACAGTGGCCATGCTGGACATACGCCACAGTGGCCATGCTGGACATACGCCACAGTGGCCATGCTGGACATACGCCACAGTGGCCCTGCTGGACATACGCCAAAGTGGCCATGCAGGACATATGCCACCGTGGCCATGCAGGACAGCTCTCAAGACTGCCTCCTCTACCATACGAAAAATGTTACGCATACGCCACAGTGGCCATGCAGGACATTCGCCACTGTGGCCCTGCTGGACATACGCCACAGTGGCCGTGCTGGACATTCGCCACAGTGGCCCTGCTGGACATACGCCACCGTGGCCATGCAGGACAGCTCTCAAGACTGCCTCCTCTACCATACGAAAAATGTTACGCATACGCCACAGTGGCCATGCAGGACAGCTCTCAAGACTGCCTCCTCTACCATACGAAAAATGTTACGCATACGCCACAGTGGCCATGCAGGACATTCGCCACTGTGGCCCTGCTGGACATACGCCACAGTGGCCGTGCTGGACATTCGCCACAGTGGCCCTGCTGGACATACGCCACCGTGGCCATGCAGGACAGCTCTCAAGACTGCCTCCTCTACCATACGAAAAATGTTACGCATACGCCACAGTGGCCATGAGGGACAATCGCCACTGTGGCCCTGCTGGACATACGCCGCAGTGGCGCTGCAGGACATACGAGACTGTGGCCCTGCTGGACATACGCCACTGTGGCCATGCTGGACATACGCCACAGTGGCCCTGCTGGACATACGCCACAGTGGCCCTGCTGGACATACGCCACAGTGGCCATGCTGGACATACGCCACAGTGGCCATGCTGGACATACGCCACAGTGGCCATGCTGGACATACGCCACAGTGGCCATGCTGGACATACGCCACAGTGGCCCTGCTGGACATACGCCACAGTGGCCATGCTGGACATACGCCACAGTGGCCATGCAAGACATACGCCACAGTGGCCCTGCTGGACATACGCCACAGTGGCCATGCTGGACATATGCCACAGTGGCCATGCTGGACATACGCCACAGTGGCCATGCTGGACATACGCCACAGTGGCCATGCTGGAAATACGCCACAGTGGCCCTGCTGGACATACGCCACAGTGGCCCTGCTGGACATACGCCACAGTGGCCCTGCTGGACATACGTCACAGTTGCCATGCAGGACAACTCTCAAGACTGCCTCCTCTACCATACGAAAAATGTTACGCATACGCCACAGTGGCCATGCAGGACATACGCCACTGTGGCCCTGCTGGACATACACCACAGTGGCCATGCAGGACATACGCCACTGTGGCCATGCAGGACATACGCCACTGTGGCCCTGCTGGACATACGCCACCATGGCCATGCAGGACATACGCCACTGTGGCCATGCAGGACATACGCCACTGTGGCCCTGCTGGACATACACCACAGTGGCCATGCAGGACATACGCCACTGTGGCCATGCAGGACATACGCCACTGTGGCCCTGCTGGACATACGCCACCATGGCCATGCAGGACATACGCCACTGTGGCAATGCAGGACATACGCCACTGTGGCGCTGCTGGATATACGCCACCGTGGCCATGCAGGACATACGCCACTGTGGCCCTGCTGGACATACGCCGCAGTGGCCCTGCAGGACATATGCCACCGTGGCCATGCTGGACGTACGCCACAGTTGCCATGCGGGACGACTCTCAAGACTGCCTCTTCTACCATACGAAAAATGTTACGCATACGCCACCATGGCCATGCAGGACATACGCCACTGTGGCCATGCAGGACATACGCCACTGTGGCCCTGTTTGACATACGCCACAGTGGCGCTGCAGGACATACGCCACTGTGGCCATGCAGGACATACGCCACTGTGGCGCTGCTGGATATACGCCACCATGGCCATGCAGGACATACGCCACAGTGGCCCTGCTGGACATACGTCACAGTTGCCATGCAGGACAGCTCTCAAGACTGCCTCCTCTACCATACGAAAAATGTTACGCATACGCCACAGTGGCCATGCAGGACATACGCCACTGTGGCCCTGCTGGACATACGCCACTGTGGCCCTGCTGGACATACGCCGCAGTGGCCCTGCAGGACATATGCCACCGTCGCCATGCTGGACGTACGCCACAGTTGCCATGCAGGACAACTCTCAAGACTGCCTCCTCTACCATACGAAAAATGTTACGCATACGCCACAGTGGCCATGCAGGGCATACGCGACTGTGGCCATGCTGGACGTACGCCACAGTTGCCATGCAGGACAACTCTCAAGACTGCCTCCTCTACCATACGAAAAATGTTATGCATACGCCACAGTGGCCATGCAGGACATACGCCACTGTGGCCCTGCTGGACATACGCCACTGTGGCCCTGCTGGACATATGCCACCGTAGCCATGCTGGACGTACGCCACAGTTGCCATGCAGGACAACTCTCAAGACTGCCTCCTCTACCATACGAAAAATGTTACGCATACGCCACAGTGGCCATGAGGGACAATCGCCACTGTGGCCCTGCTGGACATACGCCGCAGTGGCCCTGCAGGACATATGCCACCGTGGCCATGCTGGACGTACGCCACAGTTGCCATGCAGGACAACTCTCAAGACTGCCTCCTCTACCATACGAAAAATGTTACGCATACGCCACTGTGGCCATGCTGGACGTACGCCACAGTTGCCATGCAGGACAACTCTCAAGACTGCCTCCTCTACCATACGAAAAATGTTACGCATACGCCACAGTGGCCATGCAGGACATACGTCACTGTGGCCCTGCTGGACATACGCCACTGTGGCCCTGCTGGACATATGCCACCGTGGCCATGCTGGACGTACGCCACAGTTGCCATGCAGGACAACTCTCAAGACTGCCTCCTCTACCACACGAAAAATGTTACGCATACGCCACAGTGGCCATGAGGGACAATCGCCACTGTGGCCCTGCTGGACATACGCCGCAGTGGCCCTGCAGGACATACGCCACTGTGGCCATGCTGGACGTACGCCACAGTTGCCATGCAGGACAACTCTCAAGACTGCCTCCTCTACCATACGAAAAATGTTACGCATACGCCACAGTGGCCATGAGGGACAATCGCCACTGTGGCCCTGCTGGACATACGCCGCAGTGGCCCTGCAGGACATACGCCACTGTGGCCATGCTGGACGTACGCCACAGTTGCCATGCAGGACAACTCTCAAGACTGCCTCCTCTACCATACGAAAAATGTTACTCATATGCCACCGTGGCCATGCTGGACGTACGCCACAGTTGCCATGCAGGACAACTCTCAAGACTGCCTCCTCTACCATACGAAAAATGTTACGCATACGCCACAGTGGCCATGCAGGACATACGCCACTGTGGCTATGCTGGACGTACGCCACTGTAGCCCTGCTGGACATACGCCACCGTGGCCATGCAGGACATACGCCACTGTGGCCATGCAGGACATACGCCGCAGTGGCCCTGCTGGACATACGCCACATTGGCCCTGCTGGACATACGTCACAGTTGCCATTCAGGACAACTCTCAAGACTGCCTCCTCTACAATACGAAAAATGTTACGCATACGCCACAGTGGCCATGCAGGACATACGCCACTGTGGCCCTGCTGGACATACGCCACCGTGGCCATGCAGGACATACGCCACTGTGGCCATGCAGGACATAGGCCACTGTGGCCCTGCTGGACATACGCCACAGTGGCCATTCAGGACAACTCTCAAGACTGCCTCCTCTACCATACGATAAATGTTACGCATACGCCACTGTGGCCCTGTTGGACATACGCCACAGTGGCGCTGCAGGACATACGCCACTGTGGCCATGCAGGACATACGCCACTGTAGCCCTGCTGGACTTACGCCACCGTGGCCATAAAGGACATACGCCACTGTGGCCATGCTGGACGTACGCCACAGTTGCCATGCAGGACAACTCTCAAGACTACCTCCTCTACCATACGAAAAATGTTACGCATACGCCACAGTGGCCATGCAGGACATACGCCACTGTGGCCATGCTGGACGTACGCCACAGTTGCCATGCAGGACAACTCTCAAGACTGCCTCCTCTACCATACGAAAAATGTTACGCATACGCCACAGTGGCCCTGTTGGACATACGCCACAGTGGCGCTGCAGGACATACGCCACTGTGGCCATGCAGGACATACGCCACTGTAGCCCTGCTGGACTTACGCCACCGTGGCCATAAAGGACATACGCCACTGTGGCCATGCAGGACATACGCCACTGTGGCCATGCAGGACATACGCCGCAGTGGCCCTGCTGGACATACGCCACAGTGGCCCTGCTGGACATACGTCTCAGTTGCCATTCAGGACAACTCTCAAGACTGCCTCCTCTACAATACGAAAAATGTTACGCATACGCCACAGTGGCCATGCAGGACATACGCCACTGTGGCCCTGCTGGACATACGCCACAGTGGCCATTCAGGACAACTCTCAAGACTGCCTCCTCTACCATACGATAAATGTTACGCATACGCCACTGTGGCCCTACTGGACATACGCCGCAGTGGCGCTGCAGGACATACGCCACTGTGGCCATGCTGGACGTACGCCACAGTTGCCATGCAGGACAGCTCTCAAGACTGCCTCCTCCGATGCGTTGGAGCGCATTTCAAGACATCTGAATTTTTGGCTACTTTTGTATAGCTAGGATCGTCGTGTTGGAGCGTTTTGTCAGGTAATCCTCCAACTGCCATATCTGCCCTATTAGACCTATGTAGGACTTAAAAACACCTTTGGTGATGTGTTCGTGTGTGTATTAACAGAATCCGATGCGTTGGAGCGCATTTCAGGACATCTGAATTTTTGGCTACTTTTGTATAGCTAGCATCGTCGTGTTGGAGCGTTTTGTCAGGCACCATACCGCAAAATATTTCTGGACACTAGGTGCGCGCCATACCGCAAAATATTTCTGGACACTAGGTGTCCAGAATCTGACACTAGGTGTCCAGAAATATATTGCGCGCCATACCGAAAAATATTTCTGGACACTAGGTGTCCAGAAATATATTGCGCGCCATACCGCAAAATATTTCTGGACACTAGGTGTCCAGAAATATATTGCGCGCCATACCGCAAAATATTTCCGGACACTAGGTGTCCAGAAATATATTGCGTGCCATACCGCAAAATATTTCTGGACACTAGGTGTCCAGAAATATATTGCGCGCCATACCGCAAAATATTTCCGGACACTAGGTGTCCAGAAATATATTGCGTGCCATACCGCAAAATATTTCTGGACACTAGGTGTCCAGAAATATATTGCGCGCCATACCGCAAAATATTCCTGGACACTAGGTGCGCGCCATACCGCAAAATATTTCTGGACACTAGGTGTCCAAATCAAGAAACACAAAAACCGCAAAATATTTCTTGACGCTAGGTGTCCAGAAATATATTGCGCGCCATACCGCACTAGGTGCGCGCCATACCGCAAAATATTTCTGGACACTAGGTGCGCACCATACCGCAAAACATTTCTGGACACTAGGTGCGCGCCATACCGCAAAATATTTCTGGACACTAGGTGTGTAATTGGAAATTCGTTTGGTTCAAGAATTATAAGGTATTAGCAAAAAAATCAGAAGGAGACCGTACTATTGAGATCCAAACGATCAACGATATTGACAAAATGTCATAATCATATGTTTTTCTGCTATAATATTCCTATAATTTCTTAAGTACACTCATGCACAAAATTGACACACCAAAAATGAAAAACAACACAAATGAATTAGAAAATTTTAAAATTGTGAAATCGCAAGATGAAGCCTGTTCCTATATAAAAAATAACAGCAATGAATTTTCTTGTATATCTCTAAATATAAGATCGTTAAGAACGAACTGGAATGAATTTATGTTGTATGTGAATGATTTTTTGTCAAAAGTAGATGTTATTATGTTGTGTGAGATTAATATAACCGAAGGGAAAAAAACCTGTATGGAATTGATGGATACAGCAGTGAATTTTTTACAAGAAGTAATTCCAGAGGAGGAGGTATAGTCATATACATAAAAAATAATATAATGTATGAAAAAGTAGAACGAAAAACAAAAATGTATGAAAACGTCTCTCTAAATGTAAAACGAGGCAATTTTGAAGCTTCAGTAATATCAGTATACAGTCCACCGAAGTTAAATGTTAAACATTTCATTCGTGAGCTTAATGAACATTTAGATGTAATCGAAGCAAAAAGGAATTTAATAGTTATGGGCGATGTAAACATAAATGTAAAAGACAAGACTAATGCAGATGTGTGCGAATATATGTCGATGATAGCTGCAAAAGGTCTCAACAATTGCATACTCTCTCACACTCGTGATGATTTAATAAGAAACACAAAAACATTAATTGATCACTGCTTGATAAGAGCAAAAAATGTTGAAATCAAATCTGCGGTGATCGAAGTATGTATCTCAGACCACTATGCCTTGTATTGTGGAATGAAGGCTGATGCAGTTATAAGCAAATCCAGTAAAGAGCGATACGTACTAACTAAAGCAGTAGCACAAAAAATACAAGATTTCAACTGGGACGAGTTAAATTCACACATAGATGTAAATGAATTATATCAGCACTTCAAGGAAGTACTTAATAAGATAGTAACATCGTCAACTGTTACAAGTAAGAAAAGATGCACTGAACACAGTTGGGCCACCGCAGACCTGAAATGCGAATGCAAAGAACGTGATAGACTATACAGAAGGTACAAAAACAACAGACGAAATGCGGACTATCACAATGAGTATAAATTATACAGAAACGAGCTTAACAAAAAAATGAAACGAATAAAATCAAACTTCTACAAACAGAAATTCCAAGAGAGTAAAAACAACCCAAAGGATACGTGGAAGATTGTTAATGCATTACTTGGAAAGAGATCGAACAATATAGATGACATTATAAAAAGAATTTTGCACATGAAAAAAATTTGAACGACCTACCGAACAAATTCACAAAAAACGTTATCATTGGAAATTTGTAATACAGTCCACGAGTGCAATAAAACAACATTTCCGTGGATGCAACGGATACATCGACAATGTGTCAACATACAAGTATCTTGGACTCACCGTTGACTACAACTTTAAATGGAGTTACCACATAAGGGAATTAAAACAGAAATTGTGTCGATCCGCTTACGCACTCTTCCATCTTAAAAATTTCTGCACACCTGAAGTTCTTAGACAATGCTATTTTGGTTAAGATGAATCACATATGAGATATGGCGTACTAGCGTGGGGAAAAGCATCGCAAATGCAATCCCTACAAAGAACACATGTGCGCCTGCAAAAATTAGTGCACAACCCCAGACTCAACCCTGGAGTTCAAAATCTTCTGAATATTCAACAGATCTACAATCTAGAAATGCTTGCTCACTTCTACAACGACGATGCATACAGAACTCTGACGCAACAAGCAGTAAATACCAGAAGAAGACAACAACAGTCTGAAGTCCCGAGGTATTGGAACGAGTACGGAAGAAGGACGCTTAATGTTGCAGTTCCATCAGTGCTTAACGAACTTCCAAAAGAATTTCGCAACCTAACAAAAACTGAAATTTTAAGAAAAACCAAAGAAATGTACTTAGCATCTAGTTTGTAAAAAATCTACTTGTTTTCATTTCTGTAACGTAATTTTTTGTTTTTTTTTTTCTTTATATTGAATTATTGTATTAAAGTAAATTCAAATAATACAAAAATTGAAAGCTTAAACCTAACTTAACTTAATGTATATGATCGAAACCTGTCTTCTGCAGACAAGCCCTTCCGGCTTTGCAGATACAATCTATGTGAACAATGGAATAATAAAATAATAAAATAAAAAAAAAAAATATATATTACGCGCCATACCGCAAAATATTTCTGGACACTAGGTGTCCAAAAATATTTTGCGGTATGGCGCGCAATGTATTTCTAGTGTCCAGAAATATTTTGCGGTATGGCGCGCAATATAGTGTGTCCAGAAATATTTTGCGGTATGGCGCGCAATATATTTCTAGTGTCCAGAAATATTTTGCGGTATGGCGCGCAATATATTTCTGGACACATAGTGTCCAAAAATATTTTGCGGTATGGCGCGCAATGTATTTCTGGACACCTAGTGTCCAGAAATATTTTGCGGTATGGCGCGCAATATATTTCTGGACACCTAGTGTGGACACCTAGTGTGGCGGTATGGCGCGCAATATATTTCTGGACACCTAGTGTCCAGAAATATTTTGCGGTATGGCGGTATGGCGGTGCGCCGGTATGGCGCGCAATATATATCTGGACACCTAGTGTCCAGAAATATTTTGCGGTATGGCGCGCAATATATTTCTGGACACCTAGTGTCCAGAAATACTTTGCGGTATGGCGCGCAATATATTTCTGGACACATAGTGTCCAAAAATATTTTGCGGTATGGCGCGCAATGTATTTCTGGACACCTAGTGTCCAGAAATATTTTGCGGTATGGCGCGCAATATATTTCTGGACACCTAGTGTCCAGAAATACTTTGCGGTATGGCGCGCAATATATTTCTGGACACATAGTGTCCAAAAATATTTTGCGGTATGGCGCGCAATGTATTTCTGGACACCTAGTGTCCAGAAATATTTTGCGGTATGGCGCGCAATATATTTCTGGACACCTAGTGTCCAGAAATACTTTGCGGTATGGCGCGCAATATATTTCTGGACACCTAGTCAGTATCAGCGCCAGTATCAGTATCAGAGTAACTCTTGAAAGTGAACGACGTGATCAGTCCCAAAGTTTTATTAAAAGTGCCTTCCCAATAACTTTCATCAATAAAATTAAACAACAGGGTTTGTAAATTTTATTTTTCAATTATATACTTACTGCTAATACAAAAAAAAAATAAATAAATAAATAAAATGGTACGGTGTGGAAACTGCGAGGAAGACATCTGCACCGAGAGTGATTGTGTCAAGTGCTCCGCTTGCCCAAGGAAACTGCATTTCGGCTGCACTACCATCACAGCCAGAACCTTCAGGGGGATGTCGACCGAGCAGAAAAAATCCTGGAAGTGCCAATACTGCCGCGTACGTCCCACCATAGATCAAGCTCCACAAGTGGAAAAACATCCTGATGCGCATGAGCACAGGAGATCTTCAGAGACCATCAGCGCAGATGTCAAAAGGGACATCACTGAAATTAAGGAAACGCTGAAAGAATATTTAATATCTGTAGATTTCTTGTCTAAGGGATATGATGACGTGAAGGAGACAATACGCAAAAATAATGAACTCTTACATGCATTGACGGGACAGATCAACGATCTGAAAACTCAATGTGAGCTTAAGGACACGATCATTACAAGCATGCAAAAACAAATTAACAAAATGGAACAAGAGGCAATCAAGAACAACATAGAAATTACAAACATTCCTTTTAATAAAGATGAAAACTTGCTGGGCGTGGTGAAGGATATTGCTGCTGCGGTAGGTTCTGAAATTAAAGAAACTGACGTTGAAAGCGTATATCGCATTAACACACGACAAACCTCAGAAGCACCGAAGTTAGTGATATCTTTTACTAATTCAATGTGCAAGCAAAAGATCTTGAAATCCGCAAAATCACGAGGTCCTTTGAAGGCGATGAATGTTGTTGTCTCAATATGCCAAAAATCAGTGAGAGCAGGAAAACCGAAATCTTACACAGCAAAATCTATATAAACAATCAACTAACGGCGACAAACAGAAAACTTTTATGGCAAGCGAAAACAAAGGCCAGAAATGCCGGTTGGAAATTTGTATGGGTTAATGACTGTAAAATACTGGCACGCAAAAACGAAGGAGCAACAGTACTACTAATTACTGATATTGAAGACTTAAACAAAATAATATAAAATACATTTTCTCTTCACATGTCAAACACAGTAAACAACCTCAGAACGTCAAAATGTTTGACAACGATAAAAATGACAGCAATGAGAAGGAAAATGGGTGCGTTCAAGCGTTATGTGTGAATTATAGGGTATATGATATGTTTACCGACATAAATATAAATGAATTGGAAAATTTGGATTGCCTCTGCCTGTACATGAATATAAGGTCGTTAAGAATGCACTGGAATAATTTTGTATGTAGCATAAATAATATAATTAAATGTATTAAAATTATCATACTGGTGGAAACAAACATCTATGACGAAGAAAATGTTCTTTATCAACTAGACGGGTTTAATTAATGCAGAATTTCTAAATAGACCGTATAGACGTGGTGGTGGAATAGCTATGTTCGTAAGGAAAGACATTCGTTATGAAAGAAACGTCTACAGATCAATGAATTACGAAAACCTACAGATAAAGCAAAATTAAACAACAAAGAATTTACTTTTCTGGCGATTTATAGACCACCAAGTTTATCTGCATATAATTTTACACAAGAATTAGAAAATCATATAAGTTCTACTAAAAACCGAAATCTAGTATTAATGGGCGATATGAATATAAATGTCAACAACGAACACGACATTGATGCAGCAAGATATCTTGAAATGATTAGTGGTAAAGGCCTGCAGAATGTTGTTGAATCAAATACCAGAGTGGACTTAAACAGAGGTTCCAGTACAAAAATCGATCATTGTTTAGTACGAAGTGAGCTTGAATCAATATATGCAGCTACGGTAGAATCTAATGTATCGGATCATTACACGCTAATGTTTGGTTTACCCATAGTTTCTAAGTCACAGAGCAAAGCAGCGACAAAATTTGTGCTAAGCGAGAACAAAGTACATGAACAATTGTCGAAAGTTTACTGGAACCTTCTGAATAATGAAACTAATGTTGATGACTTGTATGATAAGTTAGTTGATATATTCAAGGGTGTTTATGAAAAGTCCTACGTAAAAATTAAGGTAAAGGAAAGAGAAAAACCAAATCCATGGATAACAACGGAAATCCTAGATATGTGCAAGGAAAGGGATAAGCTGTACAATAAATGGAAAAATAACAGACAGTGCCTAAGTTACGAAATTCAGTATAAATACTTCCGAAACTGTGTAAATAAAAGGATAAAAACTATGAAATCGGAATATTACAAAAATAAATTTGCAGAGTATAGAAAGGATGCAAAAAGTACATGGCGACTAATAAACAACTTACTAGGAAAAAACAGCAACAACATTGATGAAATGATCAGAAGAAATCTTCCTACGGACTCAAATATGACAGACATAGCTAATAAATTCGCAACACAGTTCACGGATGAAATTAAATCGATTACACATAAATGTGACATAAAAACATATAATAGTAGAGAAACCAGTACAACTCAATCAATGTTTCTTGGACACGTATCGGAAACCGAAATAAGGAACATCTTAAACAAAATGAACGTGAACAAATCTGCCGGCGTAGATAATATTAGGGCTAAGGATCTCAAAAACAACTCGAGTTTCTTAGCACCCACAGTCACGCAATTGGTGAATAAGTCTTTGGAGGAAAGTCAATTTCCGAAGAACCTTAAAATTGCCATTGTAGGACCTATTTACAAGTCCGGGAAGAAAACCGAAGTCTCGAACTACCGCCCGATCTCCATCTTACCAGCGATTGACAAAGTGTTAGAAGAAGTAATGGCGAGAAGACTACAAGATTATATTGGCAAATACAAAATCATAAACAAGAACCAGTTTGGTTTCCTAAGAAACCGAAATGTCAACCAATTACTGAGAGAATTTGCGAATAATATAAACAGTAGTCTCAATAAGAACCGCCACTCCCTGGTGATCTTTATAGATTTCAAGAAAGCTTTCGACACACTATGTCACACAAGAATCATCAAAATGCTGGAAAAGATAGGCGTTCGCGGTCGAATATTGGAGTGGTTTGCGAGTTATCTTCGGAACAGAGGTTTCATGGTGCGATTATCGTCCAGCTATAGCAATCTGCAAAATATTGAGTGGGGTGTACCCCAAGGATCGATACTGGGACCACTTCTCTTCATTATATACGTGAACGATATGCTATCTGTGTTGCAAAATAGCGTTGGCTTCCAATATGCGGATGACACTGCCATAGTTGTGAGCCACAAAGACATTGAGATTGCTACTCAGACAATGCAAACAGAGTTTAACACTATTTTGCGGTGGTGTCACGACAATGGTTTAGTTATTAACTCGAAGAAGACCAAAGTAATGCATATTCGACCCTACCACCTAGTAAGAAATCGAATAAGAATACGGTTCCACAATTTTGATTGCCTGCACAAGACGCATCAAACACCTGAGACAGATGGTTGCGCAGAGTATATTGATACAGTGGACGTCTATCGATATCTCGGCGTGGATGTAGACTGCAACTTTAAGTGGGATCACCACATAAGGTATCTGTGCAAGAGACTTCGACAGTCGACATACGCTCTTTACCATCTGAGCAACCACACGTCGTTTGAAGTACTAATGCAAGTTTACTACTCTCTGGTGGAGTCGGTACTTCAGTACGGAATAACAGCGTGGGGTAATGCAGCGCAATACAGAATTATGGAACTCCAAAGGGCTCAAAACCGGATTCTTAAGATTCTCTTACGATCTAAGTATGGTAGTCGCTATGTAGAAAATTTGTATTGTCCTAGTGAAAATCTAAATGTACTACCCGTCCAAAAACATTTTCTTTTTAATTTCATTAACGAGACCTACAACGACCAACGCTTTAAACAAGCGATTGATCACGGCGTCAATACAAGGCAAAGGGCAAATGGACTACTGAAAATACCAAGAATACACAACTCATATGGAAGAAAGCAACTTTCAATTTGCAATACAATATAAGAATGCCTTCAAACGTCACCATGGAGTTATCTCTTCAATGCTGGATAAAACCTTGAAGCTGTAGAGGAGAGTCCATGTGGGACGTTAGACAATAAACATCACTCACTCACTCACTAGTGTCCAGAAATACTTTGCGGTATGGCGCGCAATATATTTCTGGACACCTAGTGTCGGTATGGCGGTATGGCGGTGCGCCGGTATGGCGCGCAATATTTTTCTAGTGTCCAGAAATATTTTGCGGTATGGCGCGCAATATATTTCTGGACACCTAGTGTCCAGAAATACTTTGCGGTATGGCGCGCAATATATTTCTGGACACCTAGTGTCCAGAAATATTTTGCGGTATGGCGCGCAATATTTTTCTAGTGTTCCGAAATATTTTGCGGTATGGCGCGCAATATATTTCTGGACACCTAGTGTCCAGAAATACTTTGCGGTATGGCGCGCACTATATTTCTGGACACCTAGTGTCCAGAAATATTTTGCGGTAT
Organism: Eristalis intricaria; assembly: GCA_964034865.1. Classification (NCBI taxonomy): domain Eukaryota; kingdom Metazoa; phylum Arthropoda; class Insecta; order Diptera; family Syrphidae; genus Eristalis; species Eristalis intricaria. Next base: position 64,332,326 of record OZ035876.1, on the reverse strand, counting down.
GGCGCGCAATATTTTTCTAGTGTCCAGAAATATTTTGCGGTATGGCGCGCAATATATTTCTGGACACCTAGTGTCCAGAAATATTTTGCGGTATGGCGCGCAATATATTTCTGGACACCTAGTGTCCAGAAATACTTTGCGGTATGGCGCGCAATATATTTCTGGACACCTAGTGTCCAGAAATACTTTGCGGTATGGCGCGCAATATATTTCTGGACACCTAGTGTCCAGAAATACTTTGCGGTATGGCGCGCAATATATTTCTGGACACATAGTGTCCAGAAATATTTTGCGGTATGGCGCGCAATATATTTTTAGTGTCCAGAAATATTTTGCGGTATGGCGCGCAGTATATTTCTGGACACCTAGTGTCCAGAAATATTTTGCGGTATGACGCGCAATATATTTCTAGTGTCCAGAAATATTTTGCGGTAAGGCGCGCAATATTTTTCTAGTGTCCAGAAATATTTTGCGGTATGGCGCGCAATATATTTCTAGTGTCCAGAAATATTTTGCGGTATGGCGCGCAATATATTTCTAGTGTCCAGAAATATTTTGCGGTATGGCGCGCAATATTTTTCTAGTGTCCAGAAATATTTTGTGGTATGGCGCGCAATATATTTCTGGACACCTAGTGTCGGTATGGCGGTATGGCGGTGCGCCGGTATGGCGCGCAATATATTTCTGGACACCTAGTGTCCAGAAATATTTTGCGGTATGGCGGTGCGCCGGTATGGCGCGCAATATATTTCTGGACACCTAGTGTCCAGAAATATTTTGCGGTATGGCGCGCAATATATTTCTAGTGTCCAGAAATATTTTGCGGTATGGCGCGCAATATTTTTCTAGTGTCCAGAAATATTTTGCGGTATGGCGCGCAATATATTTCTGGACACCTAGTGTCGGTATGGCGGTATGGCGCGCAATATATTTCTGGACACCTAGTGTCCAGAAATATTTTGCGGTATGGCGCGCAATATATTTCTAGTGTCCAGAAATATTTTGCGGTATGGCGCGCAATATATTTTTAGTGTCCAGAAATATTTTGCGGTATGGCGCGCAATGTATTTCTGGACACCTAGTGTCCACAAATATTTTGCGGTATGGCGAGCAATATTTTTCTAGTGTCCAGAAATATTTTGCGGTATGGCGCGCAATATATTTCTAGTGTCCAGAAATATTTTGCGGTATGGCGCGCAATATTTTTCTAGTGTCCAGAAATATTTTGCGGTATGGCGCGCAATATATTTCTGGACACCTAGTGTCGGTATGGCGGTATGGCGGTGCGCCGGTATGGCGCGCAATATATTTCTGGACACCTAGTGTCCGCGGTATGGCGCGCAATATATTTTTAGTGTCCAGAAATATTTTGCGGTATGGCGCGCAATGTATTTCTGGACACCTAGTGTCCACAAATATTTTGCGGTATGGCGAGCAATATTTTTCTAGTGTCCAGAAATATTTTGCGGTATGGCGCGCAATATATTTCTGGACACCTAGTGTCGGTATGGCGGTATGGCGCGCAATATATTTCTGGACACCTAGTGTCCAGAAATATTTTGCGGTATGGCGCGCAATATATTTCTAGTGTCCAGAAATATTTTGCGGTATGGCGCGCAATATATTTTTAGTGTCCAGAAATATTTTGCGGTATGGCGCGCAATGTATTTCTGGACACCTAGTGTCCAGAAATATTTTGCGGTATGGCGCGCAATATATTTCTAGTGTCCAGAAATATTTTGCGGTATGGCGCGCAATATATTTCTGGACACCTAGTGTCGCGCAATATATTTCTGGACACCTAGTGTCCACAAATATTTTGCGGTATGGCGAGCAATATTTTTCTAGTGTCCAGAAATATTTTGCGGTATGGCGCGCAATATATTTCTGGACACCTAGTGTCGGTATGGCGGTATGGCGGTGCGCCAGTATGGCGCGCAATATATTTCTGGACACCTAGTGTCCAGAAATATTTTGCGGTATGGCGCGCAATATATTTCTGGACACCTTTTGTCCAGAAATACTTTGCGGTATGGCGCGCAATATATTTCTGGACACCTAGTGTCCAGAAATACTTTGCGGTATGGCGCGCAATATATTTCTAGACACATAGTGTCCAGAAATATTTTGCGGTATGGCGCGCAATATTTTTCTAGTGTCCAGAAATATTTTGCGGTATGACGCGCAATATATTTCTGGACACCTAGTGTCCAGAAATACTTTGCGGTATGGCGCGCAATATATTTCTGGACACATAGTGTCCAAAAATATTTTGCGGTATGGCGCGCAATGTATTTCTGGACACCTTGTGTCCAGAAATATCTTGCGGTATGGCGCGCAATATATTTCTGGAAACCTAGTGCCCAGAAATACTTTGCGGTATGGCGCGCAATGTATTTCTGGACACCTTGTGTCCAGAAATATCTTACGGTATGGCGCGCAATATATTTCTGGACACCTAGTGTCCAGAAATACTTTGCGGTATGGCGCGCAATATATTTTTAGTGTCCAGAAATATTTTGCGGTATGGCGCGCAATATATTTTTAGTGTCCAGAAATATTTTGCGGTATGGCGCGCAATATATTTCTAGTGTCCAGAAATATTTTGCGGTAAGGCGCGCAATATTTTTCTAGTGCCCAGAAATATTTTGCGGTATGGCGCGCAATATATTTCTAGTGTCCAGAAATATTTGCCCAGAAATACTTTGCGGTATGGCGCGCAATGTATTTCTGGACACCTTGTGTCCAGAAATATCTTACGGTATGGCGCGCAATATATTTCTGGACACCTAGTGTCCAGAAATACTTTGCGGTATGGCGCGCAATATATTTTTAGTGTCCAGAAATATTTTGCGGTATGGCGCGCAATATATTTTTAGTGTCCAGAAATATTTTGCGGTATGGCGCGCAATATATTTCTGGACACCTAGTGTCCAGAAATATTTTGCGGTATGGCGCGCAATATATTTCTAGTGTCCAGAAATATTTTGCGGTAAGGCGCGCAATATTTTTCTAGTGCCCAGAAATATTTTGCGGTATGGCGCGCAATATATTTCTAGTGTCCAGAAATATTTTGCGGTATGGCGCGCAATATATTTCAAGTGTCCAGAAATATTTTGCGGTATGGCGCGCAATATATTTCTAGTGTCCAGAAATATTTTGCGGTATGGCGCGCAATATATATTTTGCGGTACGGCGCGCAATATATTTCTGGACACCTAGTGTCGGTATGGCGGTATGGCGGTGCACCGGTATGGCGCGCAATATATTTCTGGACACCTAGTGTCCAGAAATATTTTGCGGTATGGCGGTGCGCCGGTATGGCGCGCAATATATTTCTGGACACCTAGTGTCCAGAAATATTTTGCGGTACGGCGCGCAATATATTTCTAGTGTCCAGAAATATTTTGCGGTATGGCGCGCAATATATTTCTGGACACCTAGTGTCCAGAAATATTTTGCGGTATGGCGGTGCGCCGGTATGGCGCGCAATATATTTCTAGTGTCAAGAAATATTTTGCGGTATGGCGCGCAATATATTTCTGGACACCTAGTGTCGGTATGGCGGTATGGCGGTGCGCCGGTATGGCGCGCAATATATTTCTGGACACCTAGTGTCTTTGCGGTATGGCGCGCAATATTTTTCTAGTGTCCAGAAATATTTTGCGGTATGGCGCGCAATATATTTCTGGACACCTAGTGTCGGTATGGCGGTATGGCGGTGCGCCGGTATGGCGCGCAATATATTTCTGGACACCTAGTGTCGGTATGGCGGTATGGCGGTGCGCCGGTATGGCGCGCAATATATTTCTGGACACCTAGTGTCTTTGCGGTATGGCGCGCAATATTTTTCTAGTGTCCAGAAATATTTTGCGGTATGAGCCGCAATATATTTCTGGACACCTAGTGTCCAGAAATACTTTGCGGTATGGCGCGCAATATATTTCTGGACACCTAGTGTCCAGAAATACTTTGCGGTATGGCGCGCAATATATTTCTGGACACCTAGTGTCCAGAAATACTTTGCGGTATGGCGCGCAATATATTTCTGGACACATAGTGTCCAGAAATACTTTGCGGTATGGCGCGCAATATATTTCTAGTGTCCAGAAATATTTTGCGGTATGGCGCGCAATATATTTTTAGTGTCCAGAAATATTTTGCGGTATGGCGCGCAATATATTTCTAGTGTCCAGAAATATTTTGCGGTAAGGCGCGCAATATTTTTCTAGTGTCCAGAAATATTTTGCGGTATGGCGCGCAATATATTTCTAGTGTCCAGAAATATTTTGCGGTATGGCGCGCAATATATTTCTAGTGTCCAGAAATATTTTGCGGTATGGCGCGCAATATATATTTTGCGGTACGGCGCGCAATATATTTCTGGACACCTAGTGTCGGTATGGCGGTATGGCGGTGCACCGGTATGGCGCGCAATATATTTCTGGACACCTAGTGTCCAGAAATATTTTGCGGTATGGCGGTGCGCCGGTATGGCGCGCAATATATTTCTGGACACCTAGTGTCCAGAAATATTTTGCGGTACGGCGCGCAATATATTTCTAGTGTCCAGAAATATTTTGCGGTATGGCGCGCAATATATTTCTGGACACCTAGTGTCCAGAAATATTTTGCGGTATGGCGGTGCGCCGGTATGGCGCGCAATATATTTCTAGTGTCAAGAAATATTTTGCGGTATGGCGCGCAATATTTTTCTAGTGTCCAGAAATATTTTGCGGTATGGCGCGCAATATATTTCTGGACACCTAGTGTCGGTATGGCGGTATGGCGGTGCGCCGGTATGGCGCGCAATATATTTCTGGACACCTAGTGTCGGTATGGCGGTATGGCGGTGCGCCGGTATGGCGCGCAATATATTTCTGGACACCTAGTGTCCAGAAATATTTTGCGGTATGGCGCGCAATATATTTCTGGACTTCTAGTGTCCAGAAATACTTTGCGGTATGGCGCGCAATATATTTCTGGACACCTAGTGTCCAGAAATATTTTGCGGTATGGCGGTGCGCCGGTATGGCGCGCAATATATTTCTGGACACCTAGTGTCCAGAAATATTTTGCGGTATGGCGCGCAATATATTTCTAGTGTCCAGAAATATTTTGCGGTATGGCGCGCAATATATTTCTGGACACCTAGTGTCCAGAAATATATTGCTGTATGGCGCGCAATATATTTCTAGTGTCAAGAAATATTTTGCGGTATGGCGCGCAATATTTTTCTAGTGTCCAGAAATATTTTGCGGTATGGCGCGCAATATATTTCTGGACACCTAGTGTCGGTATGGCGGTATGGCGGTGCGCCGGTATGGCGCGCAATATATTTCTGGACACCTAGTGTCCAGAAATACTTTGCGGTATGGCGCGCAATATATTTCTAGTGTCCAGAAATATTTTGCGGTATGGCGCGCAATATATTTCTGGACACATAGTGTCCAAAAATATTTTGCGGTATGGCGCGCAATATATTTCTAGTGTCCAGAAATATTTTGCGGTATGGCGCGCAATATATTTCTGGACACCTAGTGTCCAAAAATATTTTGCGGTATGGCGCGCAATATATTTTTAGTGTCCAGAAATATTTTGCGGTATGGCGCGCAATATATTTCTAGACACCTAGTGTCCAGAAATACTTTGCGGTATGGCACGCAATATATTTCTGGACTCCTAGTGTCCAGAAATACTTTGCGGTATGGCGCGCAATATATTTCTGGACACATAGTGTCCAGAAATATTTTGCGGTATGGCGCGCAATATATTTCTAGTGTCCAGAAATATTTTGCGGTATGGCGCGCAATATTTTTCTAGTGTCCAGAAATATTTTGCGGTATGGCGCGCAATATATTTCTGGACACCTAGTGTCCGTATGGCGGTATGGCGGTGCGCCGGTATGGCGCGCAATATATTTCTGGACGACTAGTGTCCAGAAATATTTTGAGGTATGGCGCGCAATATATTTCTGGACACCTATTGTCCAGAAATACTTTGCGGTATGGCGCGCAATATATTTCTGGACACCTAGTGTCCAGAAATACTTTGCGGTATGGCGCGCAATATATTTCTGGACACCTAGTGTCCAGAAATACTTTGCGGTATGGCACGCAATATATTTCTGGACACCTAGTGTCCAGAAATATTTTGCGGTATGGCGCGCAATATATTTCTAGTGTCCAGAAATATTTTGCGGTATGGCGCGCAATATATTTCTGGACACATAGTGTCCAGAAATACTTTGCGGTATGGCGCGCAATATATTTCTGGACACATAGTGTCCAGAAATATTTTGCGGTATGGCGCGCAATATATTTCTAGTGTCCAGAAATATTTTGCGGTATGGCGCGCCATATATTTTTAGTGTCCAGAAATATTTTGCGGTATGGCGCGCAATATATTTCTGGACACCTAGTGTCCAGAAATATTTTGCGGTATGGCGCGCAATATATTTCTAGTGTCCAGAAATATTTTGCGGTATGGCGCGCAATATATTTTTAGTGTCCAGAAATATTTTGCGGTATGGCGCGCAATATATTTCTGGACACATAGTGTCCAGAAATACTTTGCGGTATGGCGCGCAATATATTTCTGGACTCCTAGTGTCCAGAAATACTTTGCGGTATGGCGCGCAATATATTTCTGGACTCCTAGTGTCCAGAAATACTTTGCGGTATGGCGCGCAATATATTTTTAGTGTCCAGAAATATTTTGCGGTATGGCGCGCAATATATTTCTGGACACCTAGTGTCCAGAAATACTTTGCGGTATGGCGCGCAATATATTTCTGGACACATAGTGTCCAGAAATACTTTGCGGTATGGCGCGCAATATATTTCTGGACACATAGTGTCCAGAAATATTTTGCGGTATGGCGCGCAATATATTTCTAGTGTCCAGAAATATTTTGCGGTATGGCGCGCCATATATTTTTAGTGTCCAGAAATATTTTGCGGTATGGCGCGCAATATATTTCTGGACACCTTGTGTCCAGAAATACTTTGCGGTATGGCGCGCAATATATTTCTGGACACCTAGTGTCGGTATGGCGGTATGGCGGTGCGCCGGTATGGCGCGCAATATATTTCTGGACACCTAGTGTCCAGAAATATTTTGCGGTATGGCGGTATGGCGGTGCGCCGGTATGGCGCGCAATATATTTCTGGACACCTAGTGTCCAGAAATATTTTGCGGTATGGCGCGCAATATATTTCTGGACACCTGTTGTCTAGAAATATTTTGCGGTATGGCGCGCAATATATTTCTGGACACCTAGTGTCCAGAAATACTTTGCGGTATGGCGCGCAATATATTTCTGGACACCTAGTGTCCAGAAATATTTTGCGGTATGGCGCGCAATATATTTCTAGTGTCCAGAAATATTTTGCGGTATGGCGCGCAATATATTTCTAGTGTCCAGAAATATTTTGCGGTATGGCGCGCAATATTTTTCTAGTGTCCAGAAATATTTTGCGGTATGGCGCGCAATATATTTCTGGACACCTAGTGTCGGTATGGCGGTATGGCGGTGCGCCGGTATGGCGGTGCGCCGGTATGGCGCGCAATATATTTCTGGACACCTAGTGTCCAGAAATATTTTGCGGTATGGCGCGCAATATATTTCTGGACACCTAGTGTCCAGAAATACTTTGCGGTATGGCGGGCAATATATTTCTGGACACATAGTGTCCAAAAATATTTTGCGGTATGGCGCGCAATGTATTTCTGGACACCTAGTGTCCAGAAATATTTTGCGGTATGGCGCGCAATATATTTCTGGACACCTAGTGTCCAGAAATACTTTGCGGTATGGCGCGCAATATATTTCTGGACACCTAGTGTCCAGAAATATTTTGCGGTATGGCGCGCAATATATTTCTGGACACCTAGTGTCCAGAAATATTTTGCGGTATGGCGCGCAATATATTTCTAGTGTCCAGAAATATTTTGCGGTATGGCGCGCAATATATTTCTGGACACCTTGTGTCCAGAAATACTTTGCGGTATGGCGCGCAATATATTTCTGTACACCTAGTGTCCAGAAATATTTTGCGGTATGGCGCGCAATATATTTCTGGACACCTAGTGTCAAGAAATATTTTGCGGTATGGCGCGCAATATATTTCTAGTGTCCAGAAATATTTTGCGGTTGGCGCGCAATATATTTTTAGTGTCCAGAAATATTTTGCGGTATGGCGCGCAATATATTTCTGGACACCTTGTGTCCAGAAATACTTTGCGGTATGGCGCGCAATATATTTCTGGACACCTTGTGTCGGTATGGCGGTGCGCCGGTATGGCGCGCAATATATTTCTGGACACCTAGTGTCCAGAAATATTTTGCGGTATGGCGCGCAATATATTTCTGGACACCTGTTGTCCAGAAATATTTTGCGGTATGGCGCGCAATATATTTCTAGTGTCCAGAAATGTTTTGCGGTATGGCGCGCAATATATTTCTGGACACCTAGTGTCGGTATGGCGGTATGGCGGTGCGCCGGTATGGCGCGCAATATATTTCTGGACACCTAGTGTCCAGAAATATTTTGCGGTATGGCGCGCAATATATTTCTGGACACCTAGTGTCCAGAAATACTTTGCGGTATGGCGCGCAATATATTTCTGGACACCTAGTGTCCAGAAATACTTTGCGGTATGGCGCGCAATATATTTCTGGACACCTAGTGTCCAGAAATATTTTGCGGTATGGCGCGCAATATATTTCTGGACACCTAGTGTCCAGAAATATTTTGCGGTATGGCGCGCAATATATTTCTAGTGCCCAGAAATATTTTGCGGTATGGCGCGCAATATATTTCTAGTGTCCAGAAATACTTTGCGGTATGGCGCGCAATATATTTCTGGACACCTAGTGTCCAGAAATATTTTGCGGTATGGCGCGCAATATATTTCTGGACACCTAGTGTCCAGAAATACTTTGCTGTATGGCGCGCAATATATTTCTGGACACATAGTGTCCAGAAATATTTTGCGGTATGGCGCGCAATATATTTCTAGTGTCCAGAAATATTTTGCGGTATGGCGCGCAATATATTTCTGGACACCTTGTGTCGGTATGGCGGTATGGCGGTGCGCCGGTATGGCGCGCAATATATTTCTGGACACCTAGTGTCCAGAAATACTTTGCGGTATGGCGCGCAATATATTTCTGGACACCTAGTGTCGCGCGCCATATCGCAAAATATTTCTGGACACTAGGTGTCCAGAAATATATTGCGCGCCATACCGCAAAATATTTCTGGACACTAAAAATATATTGCGCGCCATACCGCAAAATATTTCTGGACACTATGTGTCCAGAAATATATTGCGCGCCATACCGCAAAATATTTCTGGACACTAGGTGTCCAGAAATATATTGCGCGCCATACCGCAAAATATTTCTGGACACTAAAAATATATTGCGCGCCATACCGCAAAATATTTCTGGACACTAGGTGTCCAGAAATATATTGCGCGCCATACCGCAAAGGACACTAGGTGTCCAGAAATATATTGCGCGCCATACCGCAAAGTATTTCTGGACACTAGGTGTCCGGTATGGCGCGCAATATATTTCTGGACACCTAGTGTCCAGAAATACTTTGCGGTATGGCGCGCAATATATTTCTAGTGTCCAGAAATACTTTGCGGTATGGCGCGCAATATATTTCTAGTGTCCAGAAATATTTTGCGGTATGGCGCGCAATATATTTTTAGTGTCCAGAAATATTTTGCGGTATGGCGCGCAATATATTTCTGGACACCTAGTGTCCAGAAATATTTTGCGGTATGGCGCGCAATATATTTCTGGACACCTAGTGTCCAGAAATACTTTGCGGTATGGCGCGCAATATATTTCTGGACACATAGTGTCCAGAAATATTTTGCGGTATGGCGCGCAATATATTTCTAGTGTCCAGAAATATTTTGCGGTATGGCGCGCAATATATTTCTGGACACCTAGTGTTGTTGAGTCAAAGTTGAAAGACGTGAAAAACACTTGCTCTCGTGAAAAGTTTAATAAATCAAGAATAAAAATAAAACAAAGAAAAACCAGAACACTTCAAACATATTTATTACTGGGTAAAGTGTAATTGATTACAAAAGTATTTTGTTTATTTAATTCTTCAGGAAATTTTCGCTACAATGGAGAAACTGTGCGCAAGATGCGAAGATCCGTTGCCGCTCGACGGTGACTTCATTAACTGCTCTTCCTGTAATGGAAATTTTCATTTTAATTGCTGCTCAATATCCCAAAGTTCGTACCGAAAGATGTCCCAACAAACCAAAAAGAACTGGGCATGCACTTGGTGTAGGACAAAGGAGAAGTCCATGCCTGAAGGCGGATCGCAAACGGCGAAGAGATCAAGGCCAGTTGAGTCCCCGAAGTCCACCGATGAACAGCTGTCGAATAACAGCTCTATAAACAAAGAGCTAAAAGAAATAAAGACACTGTTAAAAGAATATGACAAAACGGTCGAATTCACGACACACAAATATGATGAAATAAATATTTCACTGAACAAAAATAACACTCTATTACAAAAACTAATGAACGAAATAGAAGAATACAAGAAACAAATAGACATAAAAGATGCACAAATCTCAAATCTGCAAATACAGGTCAATACACTGGAGCAAAAACAAATTGACAGGAGCATCGAAATTAAAAATGTCCCCATGTCAAGTGCAGAAAATGAATTTCAGATTGTTCGAGCAATCGGTGAAACACTAAACACAGAAATTAATGAAAATGACATCGAAGACATGTATTCGTTTAGAGACAAGAAAAATAACCAAATGAGAAGCATTATTATAAATTTCGCGAGAAAGCAAACAAAAGTTTCATTTCTTGAACGTGCAAAACAAAAAAGAACAGTAAGGTATGACGAGATATGCACCAAACTACGAAAAGAGATAAATCCAGCGTACAAAAATCAAAATATATACATAAATGAACAATTAACACCACACTTTAAGAAGATATTATGGCTGACAAAAACAAAAGCACGAGCACTAAATTACAAGTTCGTTTGGTTTAGGAACAACAAAGTACTTGTCAGAAAATCAGAAGGAGACCGAATTATCGATATACAGACAATCAATGATATCGATAAAATGTCATAAAAATTACCACCACAAGTACACTAATGTCCGAAATTCGTTAAATCAATAATGTCAGACGAAATCAATGAAATAATAGATATTCATTTTAAAAATCTTAAATCGCAAAAGGATGCATGTTATTATGTAAAGGATATAAAAACTGAATTTTCATGTCTATCTCTAAATGTGAGGTCCTTGAGAACTAACTGGAATGCATTTGTCTTATATGTAAATGACTTTTTGTCGAGTATTGATGTTATCATGTTGTGTGAGACAAATATTACGAAAGACGAAAACGATTTTTACAAAATTGAAGGCTATAACAGCGAATTCTTCAACAGGAGCAACTCAGGTGGAGGGGGAATAGCAGTCTACCTGAAAAACGATATCTGCTATGAAAGAATTGATCGAAAAAGCAATATGTACGAAAATGTGTCTCTCAATGTTGTACGTGGAAACTTCATGTCGTCTGTTATCTCTGTGTATAGACCACCAAGGCTAAATGTGAAGAGCTTCATTCACGAACTTGGTGAACATATCGATGGTCGGGGCGGGGACAAATTTGATAGTCATGGGAGATATTAATATTAACATTAAAGACGAAAGCAAGGCAGATGTCAGTGACTATCTTTCAATGATAGCTTCAAAAGGACTGTATAACACAATTTTTTCACATACAAGAGTTGATTTAGTAAAAAATACAAAGACATTAATTGATCATAGCCTTGTAAGGATAAAAGGTGGAGAAATTAAGTCTGCACTGATTGAAACTTGTATCTCAGACCACTATACCTTATATCTCGGACTGAATAAGAATCATGTAACAAGGAAAGAACCGGACCAAGAACGACACATTAAAACACATTTAGTAACAGAGAAGATAAACAACTTTAATTGGGAAGAACTAAATGCTTACTCGGACGTTAATGCATTTTACAATCACTTTAAACAGACGATAAACACAATTGTTTCCTCATCAACGGTTACACGAAAAAAACGAAAGAACGAACATAGCTGGATAACCGCCGAGCTGAAACGCGACTGTAAGGAACGTGACAGATTGTACAGACGGTATAGAAGCAATAGACATAACGAAGATTACCACATGCAATATAAATCGTACCGAAACGAACTGAATAAGAAAATTGCAAGAACAAAAGCACACTTTTATAGACAGAAGTTCCAAGAATTCAGTAATAATCCAAAAGAGACGTGGAAGTTGGTAAACTCGATTTTGGGGAAAGTGCATGTCAATCTGGACGAAACTTTGAAAAGGAATTTTGCAAACGCGACAGACCTTAAATACCTAGCAGACAGATTTGCAACCACAATGTCGTCTGAGATCCTTAACATTGTGCATGAATGCAACCAAAAGACATTTGTTGGTCAGTCAAATAGCAGACAGAACTCGATGTATGCAAATGCAGTGTCAACACAAGAGGTAAAAAATGTTCTTAGGTCTCTCAAGTGCAATAAATCCGCGGGAATAGATGACATAAGATCAAAAAACCTGATGCTTAATGCGGAAACTCTCGCACCAATAATAACGAAACTAGTCAACATGAGTTTAGCCCAAGCATCATTCCCAAACCAGCTAAAAATATCAATCGTTAGGCCATATACAAGAGTGGTAAAAAGAATGAAGTCACAAAATAAAGACCAATTTCTATATTATCAGCTGTCGACAAAGTTATGGAAGAACTACTGGCACAAAAGCTCTATGACTATGTCGAGAAATACCAAATACTAAACACACATCAATTTGGATTTCGCAAAAATAAAAGCATCAATCGACTGCTGGGGGACTTTGCGAACAAAATATATCAAAGCTTGGATAAGAATCACAACTCACTGGTCTTATTCATTGACTTCAAGAAAGCGTTCGATACATTGAGTCACAAGCAAATCCTGAGACAACTGGATAAAATTGGAGTAAGAGGGGACATTCTGGCGTGGTTTGAGAGCTATCTAAGTAACAGGTCCTTCAAAGTTAAGATTGGTAATTTCTTCAGCGAAGAACAAAAAGTGTCTTACGGTGTCCCACAGGGATCAAAATTGGGGCCACTTTTATTCATTATTTACGTCAACGATCTACTGTCAGTGCTAAAGTATAGTACGGGATATGAGTATGCAGATGACACAGCGATAGTAGTTAGCCATAGGATCGTAGACGAAGCAGCCAAAATGATGCAATTAGACTTCAATGGTATCACAGCTTGGTGTCACGACCATGGACTAATTATCAACGCACTGAAGACAAAGGTAATGCACATTCGTCCGCCGCATATCCCAGAAACAAAACTAAAGATAAAAATGCATGACATAGATTGCTTGCACAGAAGTCGTAATAATGAACACATAAGAGAAGATGATGACTGCAGCAAACACTTAGACAAGGTATCAACATACAAATATCTTGGCCTGATTGTTGATAACAACTTTAAATGGAGGAACCAGTGTCCAGAAATACTTTGCTGTATGGCGCGCAATATATTTCTGGACACATAGTGTCCAGAAATATTTTGCGGTATGGCGCGCAATATATTTCTAGTGTCCAGAAATATTTTGCGGTATGGCGCGCAATATATTTCTGGACACCTTGTGTCGGTATGGCGGTATGGCGGTGCGCCGGTATGGCGCGCAATATATTTCTGGACACCTAGTGTCCAGAAATACTTTGCGGTATGGCGCGCAATATATTTCTGGACACCTAGTGTCGCGCGCCATATCGCAAAATATTTCTGGACACTAGGTGTCCAGAAATATATTGCGCGCCATACCGCAAAATATTTCTGGACACTAAAAATATATTGCGCGCCATACCGCAAAATATTTCTGGACACTATGTGTCCAGAAATATATTGCGCGCCATACCGCAAAATATTTCTGGACACTAGGTGTCCAGAAATATATTGCGCGCCATACCGCAAAATATTTCTGGACACTAAAAATATATTGCGCGCCATACCGCAAAATATTTCTGGACACTAGGTGTCCAGAAATATATTGCGCGCCATACCGCAAAGGACACTAGGTGTCCAGAAATATATTGCGCGCCATACCGCAAAGTATTTCTGGACACTAGGTGTCCGGTATGGCGCGCAATATATTTCTGGACACCTAGTGTCCAGAAATACTTTGCGGTATGGCGCGCAATATATTTCTAGTGTCCAGAAATACTTTGCGGTATGGCGCGCAATATATTTCTAGTGTCCAGAAATATTTTGCGGTATGGCGCGCAATATATTTTTAGTGTCCAGAAATATTTTGCGGTATGGCGCGCAATATATTTCTGGACACCTAGTGTCCAGAAATATTTTGCGGTATGGCGCGCAATATATTTCTGGACACCTAGTGTCCAGAAATACTTTGCGGTATGGCGCGCAATATATTTCTGGACACATAGTGTCCAGAAATATTTTGCGGTATGGCGCGCAATATATTTCTAGTGTCCAGAAATATTTTGCGGTATGGCGCGCAATATATTTCTGGACACCTAGTGTTGTTGAGTCAAAGTTGAAAGACGTGAAAAACACTTGCTCTCGTGAAAAGTTTAATAAATCAAGAATAAAAATAAAACAAAGAAAAACCAGAACACTTCAAACATATTTATTACTGGGTAAAGTGTAATTGATTACAAAAGTATTTTGTTTATTTAATTCTTCAGGAAATTTTCGCTACAATGGAGAAACTGTGCGCAAGATGCGAAGATCCGTTGCCGCTCGACGGTGACTTCATTAACTGCTCTTCCTGTAATGGAAATTTTCATTTTAATTGCTGCTCAATATCCCAAAGTTCGTACCGAAAGATGTCCCAACAAACCAAAAAGAACTGGGCATGCACTTGGTGTAGGACAAAGGAGAAGTCCATGCCTGAAGGCGGATCGCAAACGGCGAAGAGATCAAGGCCAGTTGAGTCCCCGAAGTCCACCGATGAACAGCTGTCGAATAACAGCTCTATAAACAAAGAGCTAAAAGAAATAAAGACACTGTTAAAAGAATATGACAAAACGGTCGAATTCACGACACACAAATATGATGAAATAAATATTTCACTGAACAAAAATAACACTCTATTACAAAAACTAATGAACGAAATAGAAGAATACAAGAAACAAATAGACATAAAAGATGCACAAATCTCAAATCTGCAAATACAGGTCAATACACTGGAGCAAAAACAAATTGACAGGAGCATCGAAATTAAAAATGTCCCCATGTCAAGTGCAGAAAATGAATTTCAGATTGTTCGAGCAATCGGTGAAACACTAAACACAGAAATTAATGAAAATGACATCGAAGACATGTATTCGTTTAGAGACAAGAAAAATAACCAAATGAGAAGCATTATTATAAATTTCGCGAGAAAGCAAACAAAAGTTTCATTTCTTGAACGTGCAAAACAAAAAAGAACAGTAAGGTATGACGAGATATGCACCAAACTACGAAAAGAGATAAATCCAGCGTACAAAAATCAAAATATATACATAAATGAACAATTAACACCACACTTTAAGAAGATATTATGGCTGACAAAAACAAAAGCACGAGCACTAAATTACAAGTTCGTTTGGTTTAGGAACAACAAAGTACTTGTCAGAAAATCAGAAGGAGACCGAATTATCGATATACAGACAATCAATGATATCGATAAAATGTCATAAAAATTACCACCACAAGTACACTAATGTCCGAAATTCGTTAAATCAATAATGTCAGACGAAATCAATGAAATAATAGATATTCATTTTAAAAATCTTAAATCGCAAAAGGATGCATGTTATTATGTAAAGGATATAAAAACTGAATTTTCATGTCTATCTCTAAATGTGAGGTCCTTGAGAACTAACTGGAATGCATTTGTCTTATATGTAAATGACTTTTTGTCGAGTATTGATGTTATCATGTTGTGTGAGACAAATATTACGAAAGACGAAAACGATTTTTACAAAATTGAAGGCTATAACAGCGAATTCTTCAACAGGAGCAACTCAGGTGGAGGGGGAATAGCAGTCTACCTGAAAAACGATATCTGCTATGAAAGAATTGATCGAAAAAGCAATATGTACGAAAATGTGTCTCTCAATGTTGTACGTGGAAACTTCATGTCGTCTGTTATCTCTGTGTATAGACCACCAAGGCTAAATGTGAAGAGCTTCATTCACGAACTTGGTGAACATATCGATGGTCGGGGCGGGGACAAATTTGATAGTCATGGGAGATATTAATATTAACATTAAAGACGAAAGCAAGGCAGATGTCAGTGACTATCTTTCAATGATAGCTTCAAAAGGACTGTATAACACAATTTTTTCACATACAAGAGTTGATTTAGTAAAAAATACAAAGACATTAATTGATCATAGCCTTGTAAGGATAAAAGGTGGAGAAATTAAGTCTGCACTGATTGAAACTTGTATCTCAGACCACTATACCTTATATCTCGGACTGAATAAGAATCATGTAACAAGGAAAGAACCGGACCAAGAACGACACATTAAAACACATTTAGTAACAGAGAAGATAAACAACTTTAATTGGGAAGAACTAAATGCTTACTCGGACGTTAATGCATTTTACAATCACTTTAAACAGACGATAAACACAATTGTTTCCTCATCAACGGTTACACGAAAAAAACGAAAGAACGAACATAGCTGGATAACCGCCGAGCTGAAACGCGACTGTAAGGAACGTGACAGATTGTACAGACGGTATAGAAGCAATAGACATAACGAAGATTACCACATGCAATATAAATCGTACCGAAACGAACTGAATAAGAAAATTGCAAGAACAAAAGCACACTTTTATAGACAGAAGTTCCAAGAATTCAGTAATAATCCAAAAGAGACGTGGAAGTTGGTAAACTCGATTTTGGGGAAAGTGCATGTCAATCTGGACGAAACTTTGAAAAGGAATTTTGCAAACGCGACAGACCTTAAATACCTAGCAGACAGATTTGCAACCACAATGTCGTCTGAGATCCTTAACATTGTGCATGAATGCAACCAAAAGACATTTGTTGGTCAGTCAAATAGCAGACAGAACTCGATGTATGCAAATGCAGTGTCAACACAAGAGGTAAAAAATGTTCTTAGGTCTCTCAAGTGCAATAAATCCGCGGGAATAGATGACATAAGATCAAAAAACCTGATGCTTAATGCGGAAACTCTCGCACCAATAATAACGAAACTAGTCAACATGAGTTTAGCCCAAGCATCATTCCCAAACCAGCTAAAAATATCAATCGTTAGGCCATATACAAGAGTGGTAAAAAGAATGAAGTCACAAAATAAAGACCAATTTCTATATTATCAGCTGTCGACAAAGTTATGGAAGAACTACTGGCACAAAAGCTCTATGACTATGTCGAGAAATACCAAATACTAAACACACATCAATTTGGATTTCGCAAAAATAAAAGCATCAATCGACTGCTGGGGGACTTTGCGAACAAAATATATCAAAGCTTGGATAAGAATCACAACTCACTGGTCTTATTCATTGACTTCAAGAAAGCGTTCGATACATTGAGTCACAAGCAAATCCTGAGACAACTGGATAAAATTGGAGTAAGAGGGGACATTCTGGCGTGGTTTGAGAGCTATCTAAGTAACAGGTCCTTCAAAGTTAAGATTGGTAATTTCTTCAGCGAAGAACAAAAAGTGTCTTACGGTGTCCCACAGGGATCAAAATTGGGGCCACTTTTATTCATTATTTACGTCAACGATCTACTGTCAGTGCTAAAGTATAGTACGGGATATGAGTATGCAGATGACACAGCGATAGTAGTTAGCCATAGGATCGTAGACGAAGCAGCCAAAATGATGCAATTAGACTTCAATGGTATCACAGCTTGGTGTCACGACCATGGACTAATTATCAACGCACTGAAGACAAAGGTAATGCACATTCGTCCGCCGCATATCCCAGAAACAAAACTAAAGATAAAAATGCATGACATAGATTGCTTGCACAGAAGTCGTAATAATGAACACATAAGAGAAGATGATGACTGCAGCAAACACTTAGACAACGTATCAACATACAAATATCTTGGCCTGATTGTTGATAACAACTTTAAATGGAGGAACCACATAGAAGCGCTTAAGAAGAAGTTGTATCAAGCAGCTTATGCTCTGTTCCATCTGAGCGATAAATGTACAAGTAGTGTTCTTAAACAATGCTATTTCGGATTGGTGGAATCCCATATTAGTTACGGCATACTTGCATGGGGAAGAGCTTCGCAGATGCAACAACTTCAAAATCTACAAACAAGACTACAAAAAATTGTACAAAAAGCGAGGTACAATGAAGAGCACAATCGGGGAGATCAAAAAACAAATATGCTGAACATCACACAAATCCATAACCTCGAAGTGATCGCAAGTTTCTATAACGACAACGCATACAGAATCCAGACGCAGCAAACGGTGAACACCAGAAGACGACAACAGCAGCTATACGCAGTACCGAGGTTCTGGAACGAATATGGTCGAAGAACTTTCAACGTAGCAGTCCCAAACATATTAAACAGCATCCCAAGAGAATACCGCAACATCACGAGAACTGAAGCGCTAAAGAAGATCAAGCAAATGTATCTACAATCGTGAAAAAATCACAAAAATAAAAAAAAAACAATTATTATATGTATATCTTTATTTTTCAATCATTCATCTTTTTATTTGTAAATTTGCGTACATTCATTTCAAAATAATAAAACACATGCATGTCTTAATTTTAATTTAATAATTCAATCTGTATAATTCTCAACTTGAAATTTTATTTTTTCTTAATTTTTATAAAATTGAAGTAGTTTAAGCCTTGAATTCAACAACAAAAATAACAGAAACAAATATTGTATTCAGTCTTCTGCAGACAAGCCCCTTTGGCTTTGCAGATAATGTAACTAAGAAACATTTTTATTGAATAAAAGCAAAATTGAAAATTGAAAAAAAAAAAAGAAATACTTTGCGGTATGGCGCGCAATATATTTCTGGACACATAGTGTCCAGAAATATTTTGCGGTATGGCGCGCAATATATTTTTAGTGTCCAGAAATATTTTGCGGTATGGCGCGCAATATATTTCTGGACACATAGTGTCCAGAAATATTTTGCGGTATGGCGCGCAATGTATTTCTGGACACCTAGTGTCCAGAAATACTTTGCGGTATGGCGCGCAATATATTTCTGGACACCTAGTGTCCAGAAATACTTTGCGGTATGGCGCGCAATATATTTCTGGACACCTAGTGTCCAGAAATACTTTGCGGTATGGCGCGCAATATATTTCTGGACACCTAGTGTCCAGAAATACTTTGCGGTATGGCGCGCAATATATTTCTGGACACCTAGTGTCCAGAAATACTTTGCGGTATGGCGCGCAATATATTTCTGGACACCTAGTGTCCAAAAATATTTTGCGGTATGGCGCGCAATGTATTTCTGGACACCTAGTGTCCAAAAATAATTTGCGGTATGGCGCGCAATGTATTTCTGGACACCTAGTGTCCAGAAATATTTTGCGGTATGGCGCGCAATATATTTCTGGACACCTAGTGTCCAGAAATATTTTGCGGTATGGCGCGCAATATATTTCTAGTGTCCAGAAATATTTTGCGGTATGGCGCGCAATATATTTCTGGACACCTAGTGTCCAGAAATACTTTGCGGTATGGCGCGCAATATATTTCTGGACACCTAGTGTCCAGATATATTTTGCGGTATGGCGCGCAATAAATTTTTAGTGTCCAGAAATATTTTGCGGTATGGCGCGCAATATATTTTTAGTGCCCAGAAATATTTTGCGGTATGGCGCGCAATATATTTCTGGACACATAGTGTCCAGAAATATTTTGCGGTATGGCGGGCAATATATTTCTAGTGTCCAGAAATATTTTGCGGTATGGCGCGCAATATTTTTCTAGTGTCCAGAAATATTTTGCGGTATGGCGCGCAATATATTTCTGGACACCTAGTGTCGGTATGGCGGTATGGCGGTGCGCCGGTATGGCGCGCAATATATTTCTGGACACCTAGTGTCCAGAAATATTTTGCGGTATGGCGCGCAAAATATTTCTGGACACTAGGTGTCCAGAAATATATTGCGCGCCATACCGCAAAGTATTTCTGGACACTAGGTGTCCAGAAATATATTGCGCGCCATACCGCAAAGTATTTCTGGACACTAGGTGTCCAGAAATATATTGCGCGCCATACCGCAAAGTATTTCTGGACACTAGGTGTCCAGAAATATATTGCGCGCCATACCGCAAAGTATTTCTGGACACTAGGTGTCCAGAAATATATTGCGCGCCATACCGCAAAGTATTTCTGGACACTAGGTGTCCAGAAATATATTGCGCGCCATACCGCAAAATATTTCTGGACACTAGAAATATATTGCGCGCCATACCGCAAAATATTTCTGGACACTAGGTGTCCAGAAATATATTGCGCGCCATACCGCAAAATATTTCTGGACACTAGGTGTCCAGAAATACATTGCGCGCCATACCGCAAATTATTTTTGGACACTAGGTGTCCAGAAATATATTGCGCGCCATACCGCAAAATATTTCTGGACACTAGGTGTCCAGAAATATATTGCGCGCCATACCGGCGCACCGCCATACCGCCATACCGACACTAGGTGTCCAGAAATATATTGCGCGCCATACCGCAAAATATTTCTGGACACTAGAAAAATATTGCGCGCCATACCGCAAAATATTTCTGGACACTAGAAATATATTGCGCGCCATACCGCAAAATATTTCTGGACACTATGTGTCCAGAAATATATTGCGCGCCATACCGCAAAATATTTCTGGGCACTAAAAATATATTGCGCGCCATACCGCAAAATATTTCTGGACACTAAAAATTTATTGCGCGCCATACCGCAAAATATTTCTGGACACTAGGTGTCCAGAAATATATTGCGCGCCATACCGCAAAGTATTTCTGGACACTAGGTGTCCAGAAATATATTGCGCGCCATACCGCAAAATATTTCTGGACACTAGAAATATATTGCGCGCCATACCGCAAAATATTTCTGGACACTAGGTGTCCAGAAATATATTGCGCGCCATACCGCAAAATATTTCTGGACACTAGGTGTCCAGAAATACATTGCGCGCCATACCGCAAATTATTTTTGGACACTAGGTGTCCAGAAATATATTGCGCGCCATACCGCAAAATATTTCTGGACACTATGTGTCCAGAAATACATTGCGCGCCATACCGCAAAATATTTTTGGACACTATGTGTCCAGAAATATATTGCGCGCCATACCGCAAAGTATTTCTGGACACTAGGTGTCCAGAAATATATTGCGCGCCATACCGCAAAGTATTTCTGGACACTAGGTGTCCAGAAATATATTGCGCGCCATACCGCAAAGTATTTCTGGACACTAGGTGTCCAGAAATACATTGCGCGCCATACCGCAAAATATTTTTGGACACTAGGTGTCCAGAAATATATTGCGCGCCATACCGCAAAGTATTTCTGGACACTAGGTGTCCAGAAATATATTGCGCGCCATACCGCAAAGTATTTCTGGACACTAGGTGTCCAGAAATATATTGCGCGCCATACCGCAAAGTATTTCTGGACACTAGGTGTCCAGAAATATATTGCGCGCCATACCGCAAAGTATTTCTGGACACTAGGTGTCCAGAAATATATTGCGCGCCATACCGCAAAGTATTTCTGGACACTAGGTGTCCAGAAATACATTGCGCGCCATACCGCAAAATATTTCTGGACACTATGTGTCCAGAAATATATTGCGCGCCATACCGCAAAATATTTCTGGACACTAAAAATATATTGCGCGCCATACCGCAAAATATTTCTGGACACTATGTGTCCAGAAATATATTGCGCGCCATACCGCAAAGTATTTCTTTTTTTTTTTTCAATTTTCAATTTTGCTTTTATTCAATAAAAATGTTTCTTAGTTACATTATCTGCAAAGCCAAAGGGGCTTGTCTGCAGAAGACTGAATACAATATTTGTTTCTGTTATTTTTGTTGTTGAATTCAAGGCTTAAACTACTTCAATTTTATAAAAATTAAGAAAAAATAAAATTTCAAGTTGAGAATTATACAGATTGAATTATTAAATTAAAATTAAGACATGCATGTGTTTTATTATTTTGAAATGAATGTACGCAAATTTACAAATAAAAAGATGAATGATTGAAAAATAAAGATATACATATAATAATTGTTTTTTTTTTATTTTTGTGATTTTTTCACGATTGTAGATACATTTGCTTGATCTTCTTTAGCGCTTCAGTTCTCGTGATGTTGCGGTATTCTCTTGGGATGCTGTTTAATATGTTTGGGACTGCTACGTTGAAAGTTCTTCGACCATATTCGTTCCAGAACCTCGGTACTGCGTATAGCTGCTGTTGTCGTCTTCTGGTGTTCACCGTTTGCTGCGTCTGGATTCTGTATGCGTTGTCGTTATAGAAACTTGCGATCACTTCGAGGTTATGGATTTGTGTGATGTTCAGCATATTTGTTTTTTGATCTCCCCGATTGTGCTCTTCATTGTACCTCGCTTTTTGTACAATTTTTTGTAGTCTTGTTTGTAGATTTTGAAGTTGTTGCATCTGCGAAGCTCTTCCCCATGCAAGTATGCCGTAACTAATATGGGATTCCACCAATCCGAAATAGCATTGTTTAAGAACACTACTTGTACATTTATCGCTCAGATGGAACAGAGCATAAGCTGCTTGATACAACTTCTTCTTAAGCGCTTCTATGTGGTTCCTCCATTTAAAGTTGTTATCAACAATCAGGCCAAGATATTTGTATGTTGATACGTTGTCTAAGTGTTTGCTGCAGTCATCATCTTCTCTTATGTGTTCATTATTACGACTTCTGTGCAAGCAATCTATGTCATGCATTTTTATCTTTAGTTTTGTTTCTGGGATATGCGGCGGACGAATGTGCATTACCTTTGTCTTCAGTGCGTTGATAATTAGTCCATGGTCGTGACACCAAGCTGTGATACCATTGAAGTCTAATTGCATCATTTTGGTTGCTTCGTCTACGATCCTATGGCTAACTACTATCGCTGTGTCATCTGCATACTCATATCCCGTACTATACTTTAGCACTGACAGTAGATCGTTGACGTAAATAATGAATAAAAGTGGCCCCAATTTTGATCCCTGTGGGACACCGTAAGACACTTTTTGTTCTTCGCTGAAGAAATTACCAATCTTAACTTTGAAGGACCTGTTACTTAGATAGCTCTCAAACCACGCCAGAATGTCCCCTCTTACTCCAATTTTATAAAGTTGTCTCAGGATTTGCTTGTGACTCAATGTATCGAACGCTTTCTTGAAGTCAATGAATAAGACCAGTGAGTTGTGATTCTTATCCAAGCTTTGATATATTTTGTTCGCAAAGTCCCCCAGCAGTCGATTGATGCTTTTATTTTTGCGAAATCCAAATTGATGTGTGTTTAGTATTTGGTATTTCTCGACATAGTCATAGAGCTTTTGTGCCAGTAGTTCTTCCATAACTTTGTCGACAGCTGATAATATAGAAATTGGTCTTTATTTTGTGACTTCATTCTTTTTACCACTCTTGTATATGGCCTAACGATTGATATTTTTAGCTGGTTTGGGAATGATGCTTGGGCTAAACTCATGTTGACTAGTTTCGTTATTATTGGTGCGAGAGTTTCCGCATTAAGCATCAGGTCTTTTGGTCTTATGTCATCTATTCCCGCGGATTTATTGCACTTGAGAGACCTAAGAACATTTTTTACCTCTTGTGTTGACACTGCATTTGCATACATCGAGTTCTGTCTGCTATTTGACTGACCAACAAATGTCTTTTGGTTGCATTCATGCACAATGTTAAGGATCTCAGACGACATTGTGGTTGCAAATCTGTCTGCTAGGTCTTTAAGGTCTGTCGCGTTTGCAAAATTCCTTTTCAAAGTTTCGTCCAGATTGACATGCACTTTCCCCAAAATCGAGTTTACCAACTTCCACGTCTCTTTTGGATTATTACTGAATTCTTGGAACTTCTGTCTATAAAAGTGTGCTTTTGTTCTTGCAATTTTCTTATTCAGTTCGTTTCGGTACGATTTATATTGCATGTGGTAATCTTCGTTATGTCTATTGCTTCTATACCGTCTGTACAATCTGTCACGTTCCTTACAGTCGCGTTTCAGCTCGGCGGTTATCCAGCTATGTTCGTTCTTTCGTTTTTTTCGTGTAACCGTTGATGAGGAAACAATTGTGTTTATCGTCTGTTTAAAGTGATTGTAAAATGCATTAACGTCCGAGTGTCCAGAAATACTTTGCGGTATGGCGCGCAATATATTTCTGGACACCTAGTGTCCAGAAATACTTTGCGGTATGGCGCGCAATATATTTCTGGACACCTAGTGTCCAGAAATACTTTGCGGTATGGCGCGCAATATATTTCTGGACACCTAGTGTCCAGAAATACTTTGCGGTATGGCGCGCAATATATTTCTGGACACCTAGTGTCCAAAAATATTTTGCGGTATGGCGCGCAATGTATTTCTGGACACCTAGTGTCCAGAAATACTTTGCGGTATGGCGCGCAATATATTTCTGGACACCTAGTGTCCAGAAATACTTTGCGGTATGGCGCGCAATATATTTCTGGACACCTAGTGTCCAGAAATACTTTGCGGTATGGCGCGCAATATATTTCTGGACACATAGTGTCCAAAAATATTTTGCGGTATGGCGCGCAATGTATTTCTGGACACATAGTGTCCAGAAATATTTTGCGGTATGGCGCGCAATATATTTCTGGACACCTAGTGTCCAAAAATAATTTGCGGTATGGCGCGCAATGTATTTCTGGACACCTAGTGTCCAGAAATATTTTGCGGTATGGCGCGCAATATATTTCTGGACACCTAGTGTCCAGAAATATTTTGCGGTATGGCGCGCAATATATTTCTAGTGTCCAGAAATATTTTGCGGTATGGCGCGCAATATTTTTCTAGTGTCCAGAAATATTTTGCGGTATGGCGCGCAATAAATTTTTAGTGTCCAGAAATATTTTGCGGTATGGCGCGCAATATATTTCTGGACACCTAGTGTCCAAAAATATTTTGCGGTATGGCGCGCAATGTATTTCTGGACACCTAGTGTCCAGAAATACTTTGCGGTATGGCGCGCAATGTATTTCTGGACACCTAGTGTCCAGAAATACTTTGCGGTATGGCGCGCAATATATTTCTGGACACCTAGTGTCCAGAAATACTTTGCGGTATGGCGCGCAATATATTTCTGGACACCTAGTGTCCAGAAATACTTTGCGGTATGGCGCGCAATATATTTCTGGACACATAGTGTCCAAAAATATTTTGCGGTATGGCGCGCAATGTATTTCTGGACACATAGTGTCCAGAAATATTTTGCGGTATGGCGCGCAATATATTTCTGGACACCTAGTGTCCAAAAATAATTTGCGGTATGGCGCGCAATGTATTTCTGGACACCTAGTGTCCAGAAATATTTTGCGGTATGGCGCGCAATATATTTCTGGACACCTAGTGTCCAGAAATATTTTGCGGTATGGCGCGCAATATATTTCTGGACACCTAGTGTCCAGAAATACTTTGCGGTATGGCGCGCAATATATTTCTGGACACCTAGTGTCCAGAAATATTTTGCGGTATGGCGCGCAATAAATTTTTAGTGTCCAGAAATATTTTGCGGTATGGCGCGCAATATATTTTTAGTGCCCAGAAATATTTTGCGGTATGGCGCGCAATATATTTCTGGACACATAGTGTCCAGAAATATTTTGCGGTATGGCGCGCAATATATTTCTAGTGTCCAGAAATATTTTGCGGTATGGCGCGCAATATTTTTCTAGTGTCCAGAAATATTTTGCGGTATGGCGCGCAATATATTTCTGGACACCTAGTGTCGGTATGGCGGTATGGCGGTGCGCCGGTATGGCGCGCAATATATTTCTGGACACCTAGTGTCCAGAAATATTTTGCGGTATGGCGCGCAATATATTTCTGGACACCTAGTGTCCAAAAATAATTTGCGGTATGGCGCGCAATGTATTTCTGGACACCTAGTGTCCAGAAATATTTTGCGGTATGGCGCGCAATATATTTCTGGACACCTAGTGTCCAGAAATATTTTGCGGTATGGCGCGCAATATATTTCTAGTGTCCAGAAATATTTTGCGGTATGGCGCGCAATATATTTCTGGACACCTAGTGTCCAGAAATACTTTGCGGTATGGCGCGCAATATATTTCTGGACACCTAGTGTCCAGAAATACTTTGCGGTATGGCGCGCAATATATTTCTGGACACCTAGTGTCCAGAAATACTTTGCGGTATGGCGCGCAATATATTTCTGGACACCTAGTGTCCAGAAATACTTTGCGGTATGGCGCGCAATATATTTCTGGACACCTAGTGTCCAGAAATATTTTGCGGTATGGCGCGCAATATATTTCTGGACACCTAGTGTCCAGAAATACTTTGCGCTATGGCGCGCAATATATTTCTGGACACCTAGTGTCCAGAAATACTTTGCGCTATGGCGCGCAATATATTTCTGGACACCTAGTGTCCAGAAATACTTTGCGGTATGGCGCGCAATATATTTCTGGACACCTAGTGTCCAGAAATACTTTGCGGTATGGCGCGCAATATATTTCTGGACACCTAGTGTCCAAAAATATTTTGCGGTATGGCGCGCAATGTATTTCTGGACACCTAGTGTCCAGAAATACTTTGCGGTATGGCGCGCAATATATTTCTGGACACCTAGTGTCCAGAAATACTTTGCGGTATGGCGCGCAATATATTTCTGGACACCTAGTGTCCAAAAATATTTTGCGGTATGGCGCGCAATGTATTTCTGGACACCTAGTGTCCACAAATATTTTGCGGTATGGCGCGCAATATATTTCTAGTGTCCAGAAATATTTTGCGGTATGGCGCGCAATATATTTCTGGACACCTAGTGTCCAGAAATACTTTGCGGTATGGCGCGCAATATATTTCTGGACACCTAGTGTCCAGAAATATTTTGCGGTATGGCGCGCAATAAATTTTTAGTGTCCAGAAATATTTTGCGGTATGGCGCGCAATATATTTTTAGTGTCCAGAAATATTTTGCGGTATGGCGCGCAATATATTTCTGGACACATAGTGTCCAGAAATATTTTGCGGTATGGCGCGCAATATATTTCTAGTGTCCAGAAATATTTTGCGGTATGGCGCGCAATATTTTTCTAGTGTCCAGAAATATTTTGCGGTATGGCGCGCAATATATTTCTGGACACCTAGTGTCCAAAAATAATTTGCGGTATGGCGCGCAATGTATTTCTGGACACCTAGTGTCCAGAAATATTTTGCGGTATGGCGCGCAATATATTTCTGGACACCTAGTGTCCAGAAATATTTTGCGGTATGGCGCGCAATATATTTCTAGTGTCCAGAAATATTTTGCGGTATGGCGCGCAATATATTTCTGGACACCTAGTGTCCAGAAATACTTTGCGGTATGGCGCGCAATATATTTCTGGACACCTAGTGTCCAGAAATACTTTGCGGTATGGCGCGCAATATATTTCTGGACACCTAGTGTCCAGAAATACTTTGCGGTATGGCGCGCAATATATTTCTGGACACCTAGTGTCCAGAAATATTTTGCGGTATGGCGCGCAATATATTTCTGGACACCTAGTGTCCAGAAATACTTTGCGGTATGGCGCGCAATATATTTCTGGACACCTAGTGTCCAGAAATACTTTGCGGTATGGCGCGCAATATATTTCTGGACACTTAGTGTCCAGAAATACTTTGCGGTATGGCGCGCAATATATTTCTGGACACCTAGTGTCCAAAAATATTTTGCGGTATGGCGCGCAATATATTTCTGGACACCTAGTGTCCAAAAATAATTTGCGGTATGGCGCGCAATGTATTTCTGGACACCTAGTGTCCAGAAATATTTTGCGGTATGGCGCGCAATATTTTTCTAGTGTCCAGAAATATTTTGCGGTATGGCGCGCAATATATTTCTGGACACCTAGTGTCGGTATGGCGGTATGGCGGTGCGCCGGTATGGCGCGCAATATATTTCTGGACACCTAGTGTCCAGAAATATTTTGCGGTATGGCGCGCAATATATTTCTGGACACATAGTGTCCAAAAATAATTTGCGGTATGGCGCGCAATGTATTTCTGGACACCTAGTGTCCAGAAATATTTTGCGGTATATCGCGCAATATATTTCTGGACACCTAGTGTCCAGAAATACTTTGCGGTATGGCGCGCAATATATTTCTGGACACCTAGTGTCCAGAAATACTTTGCGGTATGGCGCGCAATATATTTCTGGACACCTAGTGTCCAGAAATACTTTGCGGTATGGCGCGCAATATATTTCTGGACACCTAGTGTCCAGAAATACTTTGCGGTATGGCGCGCAATATATTTCTGGACACCTAGTGTCCAGAAATACTTTGCAATGTATTTCTGGACACCTAGTGTCCAGAAATACTTTGCGGTATGGCGCGCAATATATTTCTGGACACCTAGTGTCCAGAAATACTTTGCGGTATGGCGCGCAATATATTTCTGGACACCTAGTGTCCAGAAATACTTTGCGGTATGGCGCGCAATATATTTCTGGACACCTAGTGTCCAGAAATACTTTGCGGTATGGCGCGCAATATATTTCTGGACACCTAGTGTCCAGAAATACTTTGCGGTATGGCGCGCAATATATTTCTGGACACCTAGTGTCCAAAAATATTTTGCGGTATGGCGCGCAATGTATTTCTGGACACCTAGTGTCCAGAAATATTTTGCGGTATGGCGCGCAATATATTTCTGGACACCTAGTGTCGGTATGGCGGTATGGCGGTGCGCCGGTATGGCGCGCAATATATTTCTGGACACCTAGTGTCCAGAAATATTTTGCGGTATGGCGCGCAATATATTTCTGGACACCTAGTGTCCAAAAATAATTTGCGGTATGGCGCGCAATGTATTTCTGGACACCTAGTGTCCAGAAATATTTTGCGGTATGGCGCGCAATATATTTCTGGACACATAGTGTCCAGAAATATTTTGCGGTATGGCGCGCAATATATTTCTAGTGTCCAGAAATATTTTGCGGTATGGCGCGCAATATATTTCTGGACACCTAGTGTCCAGAAATACTTTGCGGTATGGCGCGCAATATATTTCTGGACACCTAGTGTCCAGAAATACTTTGCGGTATGGCGCGCAATATATTTCTGGACACCTAGTGTCCAGAAATACTTTGCGGTATGGCGCGCAATATATTTCTGGACACCTAGTGTCCAGAAATATTTTGCGGTATGGCGCGCAATATATTTCTGGACACCTAGTGTCCAGAAATACTTTGCGGTATGGCGCGCAATATATTTCTGGACACCTAGTGTCCAGAAATACTTTGCGGTATGGCGCGCAATATATTTCTGGACACTTAGTGTCCAGAAATACTTTGCGGTATGGCGCGCAATATATTTCTGGACACCTAGTGTCCAAAAATATTTTGCGGTATGGCGCGCAATATATTTCTGGACACCTAGTGTCCAAAAATAATTTGCGGTATGGCGCGCAATGTATTTCTGGACACCTAGTGTCCAGAAATATTTTGCGGTATGGCGCGCAATATTTTTCTAGTGTCCAGAAATATTTTGCGGTATGGCGCGCAATATATTTCTGGACACCTAGTGTCGGTATGGCGGTATGGCGGTGCGCCGGTATGGCGCGCAATATATTTCTGGACACCTAGTGTCCAGAAATATTTTGCGGTATGGCGCGCAATATATTTCTGGACACCTAGTGTCCAAAAATAATTTGCGGTATGGCGCGCAATGTATTTCTGGACACCTAGTGTCCAGAAATACTTTGCGGTATGGCGCGCAATATATTTCTGGACACCTAGTGTCCAGAAATACTTTGCGGTATGGCGCGCAATATATTTCTGGACACCTAGTGTCCAAAAATATTTTGCGGTATGGCGCGCAATATATTTCTGGACACCTAGTGTCCAGAAATACTTTGCGGTATGGCGCGCAATATATTTCTGGACACCTAGTGTCCAGAAATACTTTGCGGTATGGCGCGCAATATATTTCTGGACACCTAGTGTCCAAAAATATTTTGCGGTATGGCGCGCAATGTATTTCTGGACACCTAGTGTCCAGAAATACTTTGCGGTATGGCGCGCAATATATTTCTGGACACCTAGTGTCCAGAAATACTTTGCGGTATGGCGCGCAATATATTTCTGGACACCTAGTGTCCAGAAATACTTTGCGGTATGGCGCGCAATATATTTCTGGACACCTAGTGTCCAGAAATACTTTGCGGTATGGCGCGCAATATATTTCTGGACACATAGTGTCCAAAAATATTTTGCGGTATGGCGCGCAATGTATTTCTGGACACATAGTGTCCAGAAATATTTTGCGGTATGGCGCGCAATATATTTCTGGACACCTAGTGTCCAAAAATAATTTGCGGTATGGCGCGCAATGTATTTCTGGACACCTAGTGTCCAGAAATATTTTGCGGTATGGCGCGCAATATATTTCTGGACACCTAGTGTCCAGAAATATTTTGCGGTATGGCGCGCAATATATTTCTAGTGTCCAGAAATATTTTGCGGTATGGCGCGCAATATATTTCTGGACACCTAGTGTCCAGAAATACTTTGCGGTATGGCGCGCAATATATTTCTGGACACCTAGTGTCCAGAAATATTTTGCGGTATGGCGCGCAATAAATTTTTAGTGTCCAGAAATATTTTGCGGTATGGCGCGCAATATATTTTTAGTGTCCAGAAATATTTTGCGGTATGGCGCGCAATATATTTCTGGACACATAGTGTCCAGAAATATTTTGCGGTATGGCGCGCAATATATTTCTAGTGTCCAGAAATATTTTGCGGTATGGCGCGCAATATTTTTCTAGTGTCCAGAAATATTTTGCGGTATGGCGCGCAATATATTTCTGGACACCTAGTGTCGGTATGGCGGTATGGCGGTGCGCCGGTATGGCGCGCAATATATTTCTGGACACCTAGTGTCCAGAAATATTTTGCGGTATGGCGCGCAATATATTTCTGGACACCTAGTGTCCAAAAATAATTTGCGGTATGGCGCGCAATGTATTTCTGGACACCTAGTGTCCAGAAATATTTTGCGGTATGGCGCGCAATATATTTCTAGTGTCCAGAAATATTTTGCGGTATGGCGCGCAATATATTTCTGGACACCTAGTGTCCAGAAATACTTTGCGGTATGGCGCGCAATATATTTCTGGACACCTAGTGTCCAGAAATACTTTGCGGTATGGCGCGCAATATATTTCTGGACACCTAGTGTCCAGAAATACTTTGCGGTATGGCGCGCAATATATTTCTGGACACCTAGTGTCCAGAAATACTTTGCGGTATGGCGCGCAATATATTTCTGGACACTAGTGTCCAGAAATACTTTGCGGTATGGCGCGCAATATATTTCTGGACACCTAGTGTCCAGAAATACTTTGCGGTATGGCGCGCAATATATTTCTGGACACCTAGTGTCCAGAAATACTTTGCGGTATGGCGCGCAATATATTTCTGGACACCTAGTGTCCAGAAATATTTTGCGGTATGGCGCGCAATATATTTCTGGACACCTAGTGTCCAGAAATACTTTGCGGTATGGCGCGCAATATATTTCTGGACACCTAGTGTCCAGAAATACTTTGCGGTATGGCGCGCAATATATTTCTGGACACCTAGTGTCCAGAAATACTTTGCGGTATGGCGCGCAATATATTTCTGGACACCTAGTGTCCAGAAATACTTTGCGGTATGGCGCGCAATATATTTCTGGACACCTAGTGTCCAAAAATATTTTGCGGTATGGCGCGCAATGTATTTCTGGACACCTAGTGTCCAGAAATACTTTGCGGTATGGCGCGCAATATATTTCTGGACACCTAGTGTCCAGAAATACTTTGCGGTATGGCGCGCAATATATTTCTGGACACCTAGTGTCCAGAAATACTTTGCGGTATGGCGCGCAATATATTTCTGGACACCTAGTGTCCAGAAATACTTTGCGGTATGGCGCGCAATATATTTCTGGACACATAGTGTCCAAAAATATTTTGCGGTATGGCGCGCAATGTATTTCTGGACACCTAGTGTCCACAAATATTTTGCGGTATGGCGCGCAATATATTTCTGGACACCTAGTGTCCAAAAATAATTTGCGGTATGGCGCGCAATGTATTTCTGGACACCTAGTGTCCAGAAATATTTTGCGGTATGGCGCGCAATATATTTCTGGACATTTAGTGTCCAGAAATATTTTGCGGTATGGCGCGCAATATATTTCTAGTGTCCAGAAATATTTTGCGGTATGGCGCGCAATATATTTCTGGACACCTAGTGTCCAGAAATACTTTGCGGTATGGCGCGCAATATATTTCTGGACACCTAGTGTCCAGAAATATTTTGCGGTATGGCGCGCAATATATTTCTAGTGTCCAGAAATATTTTGCGGTATGGCGCGCAATATATTTCTGGACACCTAGTGTCCAGAAATATTTTGCGGTATGGCGCGCAATATATTTCTAGTGTCCAGAAATATTTTGCGGTATGGCGCGCAATATATTTCTAGTGTCCAGAAATATTTTGCGGTATGGCGCGCAATATATTTCTGGACACCTAGTGTCCAGAAATACTTTGCGGTATGGCGCGCAATATATTTCTGGACACCTAGTGTCCAGAAATACTTTGCGGTATGGCGCGCAATATATTTCTGGACACCTAGTGTCCAGAAATATTTTGCGGTATGGCACGCAATATATTTCTGGCACCTAGTGTCCAGAAATACTTTGCGGTATGGCGCGCAATATATTTCTGGACACATAGTGTCCAGAAATATTTTGCGGTATGGCGCGCAATATATTTCTGGACACCTAGTGTCCAGAAATACTTTGCGGTATGGCGCGCAATATATTTCTGGACACATAGTGTCCAAAAATACTTTGCGGTATGGCGCGCAATATATTTCTGGACACCTAGTGTCCAGAAATACTTTGCGGTATGGCGCGCAATATATTTCTGGACACCTAGTGTCCAGAAATACTTTGCGGTATGGCGCGCAATATATTTCTGGACACCTAGTGTCCAAAAATATTTTGCGGTATGGCGCGCAATGTATTTCTGGACACCTAGTGTCCAGAAATACTTTGCGGTATGGCGCGCAATATATTTCTGGACACCTAGTGTCCAGAAATATTTTGCGGTATGGCGCGCAATATATTTCTGGACACCTAGTGTCCAGAAATATTTTGCGGTATGGCGCGCAATATATTTCTGGACACCTAGTGTCCAGAAATACTTTGCGGTATGGCGCGCAATATATTTCTGGACACCTAGTGTCCAGAAATATTTTGCGGTATGGCGCGCAATATATTTCTAGTGTCCAGAAATATTTTGCGGTATGGCGCGCAATATATTTTTAGTGTCCAGAAATATTTTGCGGTATGGCGCGCAATATATTTCTGGACACCTAGAGTCGGTATGGCGGTATGGCGGTGCGCCGGTATGGCGCGCAATATATTTCTGGACACCTAGTGTCCAGAAATACTTTGCGGTATGGCGCGCAATATATTTCTAGTGTCCAGAAATATTATATAAATATAATATTTTGCGGTATGGCGCGCAATATATTTCTAGTGTCCAGAAATACTTTGCGGTATGGCGCGCAATATATTTCTGGACACCTAGTGTCCAGAAATATTTTGCGGTATGGCGCGCAATATATTTCTGACACCTAGTGTCCAGAAATACTTTGCGGTATGGCGCGCAATATATTTCTGGACACCTAGTGTCCAGAAATATTTTGCGGTATGGCGCGCAATAAATTTTTAGTGTCCAGAAATATTTTGCGGTATGGCGCGCAATATATTTTTAGTGTCCAGAAATATTTTGCGGTATGGCGCGCAATATATTTCTGGACACATAGTGTCCAGAAATATTTTGCGGTATGGCGCGCAATATATTTCTAGTGTCCAGAAATATTTTGCGGTATGGCGCGCAATATTTTTCTAGTGTCCAGAAATATTTTGCGGTATGGCGCGCAATATATTTCTGGACACCTAGTGTCGGTATGGCGGTATGGCGGTGCGCCGGTATGGCGCGCAATATATTTCTGGACACCTAGTGTCCAGAAATATTTTGCGGTATGGCGCGCAATATATTTCTGGACACCTAGTGTCCAAAAATAATTTGCGGTATGGCGCGCAATGTATTTCTGGACACCTAGTGTCCAGAAATATTTTGCGGTATGGCGCGCAATATATTTCTAGTGTCCAGAAATATTTTGCGGTATGGCGCGCAATATATTTCTGGACACCTAGTGTCCAGAAATACTTTGCGGTATGGCGCGCAATATATTTCTGGACACCTAGTGTCCAGAAATATTTTGCGGTATGGCGCGCAATATATTTCTGGACACCTAGTGTCCAGAAATACTTTGCGGTATGGCGCGCAATATATTTCTGGACACCTAGTGTCCAGAAATACTTTGCGGTATGGCGCGCAATATATTTCTGGACACCTAGTGTCCAGAAATACTTTGCGGTATGGCGCGCAATATATTTCTGGACACCTAGTGTCCAAAAATATTTTGCGGTATGGCGCGCAATGTATTTCTGGACACCTAGTGTCCAGAAATACTTTGCGGTATGGCGCGCAATATATTTCTGGACACCTAGTGTCCAGAAATACTTTGCGGTATGGCGCGCAATATATTTCTGGACACCTAGTGTCCAGAAATACTTTGCGGTATGGCGCGCAATATATTTCTGGACACCTAGTGTCCAGAAATACTTTGCGGTATGGCGCGCAATATATTTCTGGACACATAGTGTCCAAAAATATTTTGCGGTATGGCGCGCAATGTATTTCTGGACACCTAGTGTCCACAAATATTTTGCGGTATGGCGCGCAATATATTTCTGGACACCTAGTGTCCAAAAATAATTTGCGGTATGGCGCGCAATGTATTTCTGGACACCTAGTGTCCAGAAATATTTTGCGGTATGGCGCGCAATATATTTCTGGACACCTAGTGTCCAGAAATATTTTGCGGTATGGCGCGCAATATATTTCTAGTGTCCAGAAATATTTTGCGGTATGGCGCGCAATATATTTCTGGACACCTAGTGTCCAGAAATACTTTGCGGTATGGCGCGCAATATATTTCTGGACACATAGTGTCCAAAAATATTTTGCGGTATGGCGCGCAATGTATTTCTGGACACCTAGTGTCCAGAAATACTTTGCGGTATGGCGCGCAATATATTTCTGGACACCTAGTGTCCAGAAATATTTTGCGGTATGGCGCGCAATATATTTCTGGACACCTAGTGTCCAGAAATATTTTGCGGTATGGCGCGCAATATATTTCTAGTGTCCAGAAATATTTTGCGGTATGGCGCGCAATATATTTCTGGACACCTAGTGTCCAGAAATACTTTGCGGTATGGCGCGCAATATATTTCTGGACACCTAGTGTCCAGAAATACTTTGCGGTATGGCGCGCAATATATTTCTGGACACCTAGTGTCCAGAAATATTTTGCGGTATGGCACGCAATATATTTCTGGCACCTAGTGTCCAGAAATACTTTGCGGTATGGCGCGCAATATATTTCTGGACACATAGTGTCCAGAAATATTTTGCGGTATGGCGCGCAATATATTTCTGGACACCTAGTGTCCAGAAATACTTTGCGGTATGGCGCGCAATATATTTCTGGACACATAGTGTCCAAAAATACTTTGCGGTATGGCGCGCAATATATTTCTGGACACCTAGTGTCCAGAAATACTTTGCGGTATGGCGCGCAATATATTTCTGGACACCTAGTGTCCAGAAATACTTTGCGGTATGGCGCGCAATATATTTCTGGACACCTAGTGTCCAAAAATATTTTGCGGTATGGCGCGCAATGTATTTCTGGACACCTAGTGTCCAGAAATACTTTGCGGTATGGCGCGCAATATATTTCTGGACACCTAGTGTCCAGAAATATTTTGCGGTATGGCGCGCAATATATTTCTGGACACCTAGTGTCCAGAAATATTTTGCGGTATGGCGCGCAATATATTTCTGGACACCTAGTGTCCAGAAATATTTTGCGGTATGGCGCGCAATATATTTCTAGTGTCCAGAAATATTTTGCGGTATGGCGCGCAATATATTTTTAGTGTCCAGAAATATTTTGCGGTATGGCGCGCAATATATTTCTGGACACCTAGAGTCGGTATGGCGGTATGGCGGTGCGCCGGTATGGCGCGCAATATATTTCTGGACACCTAGTGTCCAGAAATACTTTGCGGTATGGCGCGCAATATATTTCTAGTGTCCAGAAATATTATATAAATATAATATTTTGCGGTATGGCGCGCAATATATTTCTGGACACCTAGTGTCCAGAAATATTTTGCGGTATGGCGCGCAATATATTTCTAGTGTCCAGAAATACTTTGCGGTATGGCGCGCAATATATTTCTGGACACCTAGTGTCCAGAAATATTTTGCGGTATGGCGCGCAATATATTTCTGGACACCTAGTGTCCAGAAATACTTTGCGGTATGGCGCGCAATATATTTCTGGACACCTAGTGTCCAGAAATACTTTGCGGTATGGCGCGCAATATATTTCTGGACACCTAGTGTCCAGAAATACTTTGCGGTATGGCGCGCAATATATTTCTGGACACCTAGTGTCCAGAAATACTTTGCGGTATGGCGCGCAATATATTTCTGGACACCTAGTGTCCAAAAATATTTTGCGGTATGGCGCGCAATGTATTTCTGGACACCTAGTGTCCAGAAATACTTTGCGGTATGGCGCGCAATATATTTCTGGACACCTAGTGTCCAGAAATACTTTGCGGTATGGCGCGCAATATATTTCTGGACACCTAGTGTCCAGAAATACTTTGCGGTATGGCGCGCAATATATTTCTGGACACCTAGTGTCCAGAAATACTTTGCGGTATGGCGCGCAATATATTTCTAGTGTCCAGAAATATTTTGCGGTATGGCGCGCAATATATTTCTGGACACCTAGTGTCCAGAAATACTTTGCGGTATGGCGCGCAATATATTTCTGGACACATAGTGTCCAGAAATACTTTGCGGTATGGCGCGCAATATATTTCTGGACACCTAGTGTCCAGAAATATTTTGCGGTATGGCACGCAATATATTTCTGGCACCTAGTGTCCAGAAATACTTTGCGGTATGGCGCGCAATATATTTCTGGACACATAGTGTCCAGAAATATTTTGCGGTATGGCGCGCAATATATTTCTGGACACCTAGTGTCCAGAAATACTTTGCGGTATGGCGCGCAATATATTTCTGGACACATAGTGTCCAAAAATACTTTGCGGTATGGCGCGCAATATATTTCTGGACACCTAGTGTCCAGAAATACTTTGCGGTATGGCGCGCAATATATTTCTGGACACCTAGTGTCCAGAAATACTTTGCGGTATGGCGCGCAATATATTTCTGGACACCTAGTGTCCAAAAATATTTTGCGGTATGGCGCGCAATGTATTTCTGGACACCTAGTGTCCAGAAATACTTTGCGGTATGGCGCGCAATATATTTCTGGACACCTAGTGTCCAGAAATATTTTGCGGTATGGCGCGCAATATATTTCTGGACACCTAGTGTCCAGAAATATTTTGCGGTATGGCGCGCAATATATTTCTGGACACCTAGTGTCCAGAAATATTTTGCGGTATGGCGCGCAATATATTTCTAGTGTCCAGAAATATTTTGCGGTATGGCGCGCAATATATTTTTAGTGTCCAGAAATATTTTGCGGTATGGCGCGCAATATATTTCTGGACACCTAGAGTCGGTATGGCGGTATGGCGGTGCGCCGGTATGGCGCGCAATATATTTCTGGACACCTAGTGTCCAGAAATACTTTGCGGTATGGCGCGCAATATATTTCTAGTGTCCAGAAATATTA
The DNA here is from genome assembly GCA_964034865.1 of Eristalis intricaria. Lineage (NCBI taxonomy): Eukaryota > Metazoa > Arthropoda > Insecta > Diptera > Syrphidae > Eristalis > Eristalis intricaria. The sequence continues at coordinate 64,294,102 of OZ035876.1, read as the reverse complement.
TATAAATATAATATTTTGCGGTATGGCGCGCAATATATTTCTGGACACCTAGTGTCCAGAAATATTTTGCGGTATGGCGCGCAATATATTTCTAGTGTCCAGAAATACTTTGCGGTATGGCGCGCAATATATTTCTGGACACCTAGTGTCCAGAAATATTTTGCGGTATGGCGCGCAATATATTTCTGGCACCTAGTGTCCAGAAATACTTTGCGGTATGGCGCGCAATATATTTCTGGACACATAGTGTCCAGAAATATTTTGCGGTATGGCGCGCAATATATTTCTGGACACCTAGTGTCCAGAAATACTTTGCGGTATGGCGCGCAATATATTTCTGGACACATAGTGTCCAAAAATACTTTGCGGTATGGCGCGCAATATATTTCTGGACACCTAGTGTCCAGAAATACTTTGCGGTATGGCGCGCAATATATTTCTGGACACCTAGTGTCCAGAAATACTTTGCGGTATGGCGCGCAATATATTTCTGGACACCTAGTGTCCAAAAATATTTTGCGGTATGGCGCGCAATGTATTTCTGGACACCTAGTGTCCAGAAATACTTTGCGGTATGGCGCGCAATATATTTCTGGACACCTAGTGTCCAGAAATATTTTGCGGTATGGCGCGCAATATATTTCTGGACACCTAGTGTCCAGAAATATTTTGCGGTATGGCGCGCAATATATTTCTGGACACCTAATGTCCAGGAATATTTTGCGGTATGGCGCGCAATATATTCCTAGTGTCCAGAAATATTTTGCGGTATGGCGCGCAATATATTTCTGGACACCTAGTGTCCAGAAATACTTTGCGGTATGGCGCGCAATATATTTCTGGACACATAGTGTCCAAAAATACTTTGCGGTATGGCGCGCAATATATTTCTGGACACCTAGTGTCCAGAAATACTTTGCGGTATGGCGCGCAATATATTTCTGGACACCTAGTGTCCAGAAATACTTTGCGGTATGGCGCGCAATATATTTCTGGACACCTAGTGTCCAAAAATATTTTGCGGTATGGCGCGCAATGTATTTCTGGACACCTAGTGTCCAGAAATACTTTGCGGTATGGCGCGCAATATATTTCTGGACACCTAGTGTCCAGAAATATTTTGCGGTATGGCGCGCAATATATTTCTGGACACCTAGTGTCCAGAAATATTTTGCGGTATGGCGCGCAATATATTTCTGGACACCTAGTGTCCAGAAATATTTTGCGGTATGGCGCGCAATATATTTCTAGTGTCCAGAAATATTTTGCGGTATGGCGCGCAATATATTTTTAGTGTCCAGAAATATTTTGCGGTATGGCGCGCAATATATTTCTGGACACCTAGAGTCGGTATGGCGGTATGGCGGTGCGCCGGTATGGCGCGCAATATATTTCTGGACACCTAGTGTCCAGAAATACTTTGCGGTATGGCGCGCAATATATTTCTAGTGTCCAGAAATATTATATAAATATAATATTTTGCGGTATGGCGCGCAATATATTTCTGGACACCTAGTGTCCAGAAATATTTTGCGGTATGGCGCGCAATATATTTCTAGTGTCCAGAAATACTTTGCGGTATGGCGCGCAATATATTTCTGGACACCTAGTGTCCAGAAATATTTTGCGGTATGGCGCGCAATATATTTCTGGCACCTAGTGTCCAGAAATACTTTGCGGTATGGCGCGCAATATATTTCTGGACACATAGTGTCCAGAAATATTTTGCGGTATGGCGCGCAATATATTTCTGGACACCTAGTGTCCAGAAATACTTTGCGGTATGGCGCGCAATATATTTCTGGACACATAGTGTCCAAAAATACTTTGCGGTATGGCGCGCAATATATTTCTGGACACCTAGTGTCCAGAAATACTTTGCGGTATGGCGCGCAATATATTTCTGGACACCTAGTGTCCAGAAATACTTTGCGGTATGGCGCGCAATATATTTCTGGACACCTAGTGTCCAAAAATATTTTGCGGTATGGCGCGCAATGTATTTCTGGACACCTAGTGTCCAGAAATACTTTGCGGTATGGCGCGCAATATATTTCTGGACACCTAGTGTCCAGAAATATTTTGCGGTATGGCGCGCAATATATTTCTGGACACCTAGTGTCCAGAAATATTTTGCGGTATGGCGCGCAATATATTTCTGGACACCTAATGTCCAGGAATATTTTGCGGTATGGCGCGCAATATATTCCTAGTGTCCAGAAATATTTTGCGGTATGGCGCGCAATATATTTCTGGACACCTAGTGTCCAGAAATATTTTGCGGTATGGCGCGCAATATATTTCTGGACACCTAGTGTCCAGAAATACTTTGCGGTATGGCGCGCAATATATTTCTGGACACCTAGTGTCCAGAAATATTTTGCGGTATAGCGCGCAATATATTTCTAGTGTCCAGAAATATTTTGCGGTATGGCGCGCAATATATTTTTAGTGTCCAGAAATATTTTGCGGTATGGCGCGCAATATATTTCTGGACACCTAGAGTCGGTATGGCGGTATGGCGGTGCGCCGGTATGGCGCGCAATATATTTCTGGACACCTAGTGTCCAGAAATATTTTGCGGTATGGCGCGCAATATATTTCTAGTGTCCAGAAATATTTTGCGGTATGGCGCGCAATATATTTTTAGTGTCCAGAAATATTTTGCGGTATGGCGCGCAATATATTTCTGGACACATAGTGTGTCCAGAAATATTTTGCGGTATGGCGCGCAATATATTTCTGGACACCTAGTGTCCAGAAATATTTTGCGGTATGGCGCGCAATATATTTCTGGACACCTAGTGTCCAGAAATATTTTGCGGTATGGCGCGCAATATATTTCTAGTGTCCAGAAATATTTTGCGGTATGGCGCGCAATATATTTCTAGTGTCCAGAAATATTTTGCGGTATGGCGCGCAATATTTTTCTAGTGTCCAGAAATATTTTGCGGTATGGCGGTATGGCGGTGCGCCGGTATGGCGCGCAATATATTTCTGGACACCTAGTGTCCAGAAATATTTTGCGGTATGGCGCGCAATATATTTCTGGACACCTAGTGTCCAGAAATACTTTGCGGTATGCCGCGCAATATATTTCTGGACACCTAGTGTCCAGAAATACTTTGCGGTATGGCGCGCAATATATTTCTAGTGTCCAGAAATATTTTGCGGTATGGCGCGCAATATATTTCTGGACACCTAGTGTCCAGAAATACTTTGCGGTATGGCGCGCAATATATTTCTGGACACCTAGTGTCCAGAAATACTTTGCGGTATGGCGCGCAATATATTTCTGGACACCTAGTGTCCACTCACTCACTCACTCACTCACTCACTCACAAATACTTTGCGGTATGGCGCGCAATATATTTCTGGACACATAGTGTCCAGAAATATTTTGCGGTATGGCGCGCAATATATTTCTGGACACCTAGTGTCCAGAAATATTTTGCGGTATGGCGCGCAATATATTTCTGGACACCTAGTGTCCAGAAATATTTTGCGGTATGGCGCGCAATATATTTCTAGTGTCCAGAAATATTTTGCGGTATGGCGCGCAATATTTTTCTAGTGTCCAGAAATATTTTGCGGTATGGCGGTATGGCGGTGCGCCGGTATGGCGCGCAATATATTTCTGGACACCTAGTGTCCAGAAATATTTTGCGGTATGGCGCGCAATATATTTCTGGACACATAGTGTCCAGAAATATTTTGCGGTATGGCGCGCAATATTTTTCTAGTGTCCAGAAATATTTTGCGGTATGGCGGTATGGCGGTGCGCCGGTATGGCGCGCAATATATTTCTGGACACCTAGTGTCCAGAAATACTTTGCGGTATGGCGCGCAATATATTTTTGGACACCTAGTGTCCAGAAATATTTTGCGGTATGGCGCGCAATATATTTCTGGACACCTAGTGTCCAGGAATATTTTGCGGTATGGCGCGCAATATATTCCTAGTGTCCAGAAATATTTTGCGGTATGGCGCGCAATATATTTCTGGACACCTAGTGTCCAGAAATACTTTGCGGTATGGCGCGCAATATATTTCTGGACACCTAGTGTCCACTCACTCACTCACTCACTCACTCACTCACAAATACTTTGCGGTATGGCGCGCAATATATTTCTGGACACATAGTGTCCAGAAATATTTTGCGGTATGGCGCGCAATATATTTCTGGACACATAGTGTCCAGAAATATTTTGCGGTATGGCGCGCAATATTTTTCTAGTGTCCAGAAATATTTTGCGGTATGGCGGTATGGCGGTGCGCCGGTATGGCGCGCAATATATTTCTGGACACCTAGTGTCCAGAAATACTTTGCGGTATGGCGCGCAATATATTTCTGGACACCTAGTGTCCAAAAATAATTTGCGGTATGGCGCGCAATGTATTTCTGGACACCTAGTGTCCAGAAATATTTTGCGGTATGGCGCGCAATATATTTCTAGTGTCCAGAAATATTTTGCGGTATGGCGCGCAATATATTTCTGGACACCTAGTGTCCAGAAATACTTTGCGGTATGGCGCGCAATATATTTCTAGTGTCCAGAAATATTTTGCGGTATAACGCGCAATATTTTTCTAGTGTCCAGAAATATTTTGCGGTATGGCGGTATGGCGGTGCGCCGGTATGGCGCGCAATATATTTCTGGACACCTAGTGTCCAGGAATATTTTGCGGTATGGCGCGCAATATATTCCTAGTGTCCAGAAATATTTTGCGGTATGGCGCGCAATATATTTCTAGTGTCCAGAAATATTTTGCGGTATGGCCCGCAATATATTTTTAGTGTCCAGAAATATTTTGCGGTATGGCGCGCAATATATTTCTGGACACCTAGAGTCGGTATGGCGGTATGGCGGTGCGCCGGTATGGCGCGCAATATATTTCTGGACACCTAGTGTCCAGAAATACTTTGCGGTATGGCGCGCAATATATTTCTAGTGTCCAGAAATATTTTGCGGTATGGCGCGCAATATATTTTTAGTGTCCAGAAATATTTTGCGGTATGGCGCGCAATATATTTCTAGTGTCCAGAAATATTTTGCGGTATGGCGCGCAATATATTTTTAGTGTCCAGAAATATTTTGCGGTATGGCGCGCAATATATTTCTGGACACCTAGTGTCCAGAAATATTTTACGGTATGGCGCGCAATATATTTCTGGACACCTAGTGTCCAGAAATACTTTGCGGTATGGCGCGCAATATATTTCTGGACACCTAGTGTCCAGAAATATTTTGCGGTATGGCGCGCAATATATTTCTAGTGTCCAGAAATATTTTGCGGTATGGCGCGCAATATATTTCTAGTGTCCAGAAATATTTTGCGGTATGGCGCGCAATATTTTTCTAGTGTCCAGAAATATTTTGCGGTATGGCGGTATGGCGGTGCGCCGGTATGGCGCGCAATATATTTCTGGACACCTAGTGTCCAGAAATATTTTGCGGTATGGCGCGCAATATATTTCTGGACACCTAGTGTCCAGAAATACTTTGCGGTATGCCGCGCAATATATTTGTGGACACATAGTGTCCAAAAATATTTTGCGGTATGGCGCGCAATGTATTTCTGGACACCTAGTGTCCAGAAATATTTTGCGGTATGGCGCGCAATATATTTCTGGACACCTAGTGTCCAGAAATACTTTGCGGTATGGCGCGCAATATATTTCTGGACACATAGTGTCCAGAAATATTTTGCGGTATGGCGCGCAATATATTTCTAGTGTCCAGAAATATTTTGCGGTATGGCGCGCAATATATTTCTAGTGTCCAGAAATATTATTCTGGCAATATATTTCTGGACACCTAGTTGTTGAGTCAAAGTTGACAGACGTGAAAAATAATTGCTCTCGTGAAAAGTTTAATAAATCAAGAATAAAAATAAAACAAAGAAAAACCAGAACGCTTAAAACATATTTATTACTGGGTAAAGTGTAATTGATTACAAAAGTATTTTGTTTATTTAATTCTTCAGGAAATTTTCGCTACAATGGAGAAACTGTGCGTAAGATGCGAAGATCCGTTGCCGCTCGACGGTGACTTCATTAACTGCTCTTCCTGTAATGGAAATTTTCATTTTAATTGCTGCTCAATATCTCAAAGTTCGTACCGAAAGATGTCCCAACAAACGAAAAAGAACTGGGCATGCACTTGGTGTAGGACAAAGGAGAAGTCCATGCCTGAAGACGGAGCGCAAACGGCGAAGAGATCAAGGCCAGTGGAGTCCCCGAAGTCCACCGATGAACAGCTGTTGAATAACAGCTCTATAAACAAAGAGCTAAAAGAAATAAAGACACTGTTAAAAGAATATGCCAAAACGGTCGAATTCACGACACACAAATATGATGAAATAAATATTTCACTGAACAAAAATAACACTCTATTACAAAAACTAATGAACGAAATAGAAGAATATAAGAAACAAATAGACATAAAAGATGCACAAATCTCAAATCTGCAAATACAGGTCAATACACTGGAGCAAAAACAAATTGACAGGAGCATCGAAATTAAAAATGTCCCCATGTCAAGTGCAGAAAATGAATTTCAGATTGTTCGAGCAATCGGTGAAACACTAAACACAGAAATTAATGAAAATGACATCGAAGACATGTATTCGTTTAGAGACAAGAAAAATAACCAAATGAGAAGCATTATTGTAAATTTCGCAAGAAAGCAAACAAAAGTTTCATTTCTTGAACGTGCAAAACAAAAAAGAACACTAAAGTATGACGAGATATGCACCAAACTACGAAAAGAGATAAATCCAGCGTACAAAAATCAAAATATATACATAAATGAACAATTAACACCACACTTTAAGAAGATACTATGGCTGACAAAAACAAAAGCACGAGCACTAAATTACAAGTTCGTTTGGTTTAGGAACAACAAAGTACTTGTCAGAAAATCAGAAGGAGACCGAATTATCGATATACAGACAATCAATGATATCGATAAAATGTCATAAAAATTACCACCACAAGTACACTAATGTCCGAAATTCGTTAAATCAATAATGTCAGACGAAATCAATGAAATAATAGATATTCATTTTAAAAATCTTAAATCGCAAAAGGATGCATGTTATTATGTAAAGGATATAAAAACTGAATTTTCGTGTATATCTCTAAATGTGAGGTCCTTGAGAACTAACTGGAATGCATTTGTCTTATATGTAAATGACTTTTTGTCCAGTATTGATGTTATCATGTTGTGTGAGACAAATATTACAAAAGACGAAAACGATTTGTACAAAATTGAAGGCTATAACAGCGAATTCTTCAACAGGAGCAACTCAGGTTGAGGGGGAATAGCAGTCTACCTGAAAAACGATATCTGCTATGAAAGAATTGATCGAAAAAGCAATATGTACGAAAATGTGTCTCTCAATGTTGTACGTGGAAACTTCATGTCGTCTGTTATCTCTGTGTATAGACCACCAAGGCTAAATGTGAAGAGCTTCATTCACGAACTTGGTGAACATATCGATTTGGTCGGAGCGGGGACAAATTTGATAGTCATGGGAGATATTAATATTAACATTAAAGACGAAAGCAAGGCAGATGTCAGTGACTATCTTTCAATGATAGCTTCAAAAGGACTGTATAACACAATTTTTTCACATACAAGAGTTGATTTAGTAAAAAATACAAAGACATTAATTGATCATAGCCTTGTAAGGATAAAAGGTGGAGAAATTAAGTCTGCACTGATTGAAACTTGTATCTCAGACCACTATACCTTATATCTCGGACTGAATAAGAATTATGTAACAAGGAAAGAACCGGACCAAGAACGACACATTAAAACACATTTAGTAACAGAGAAGATAAACAACTTTAATTGGGAAGAACTAAATGCTTACTCGGACGTTAATGCATTTTACAATCACTTTAAACAGACGATAAACACAATTGTTTCCTCATCAACGGTTACACGAAAAAAACGAAAGAACGAACATAGCTGGATAACCGCCGAGCTGAAACGCGACTGTAAGGAACGTGACAGATTGTACAGACGGTATAGAAGCAATAGACATAACGAAGATTACCACATGCAATATAAATCGTACCGAAACGAACTGAATAAGAAAATTGCAAGAACAAAAGCACACTTTTATAGACAGAAGTTCCAAGAATTCAGTAATAATCCAAAAGAGACGTGGAAGTTGGTAAACTCGATTTTGGGGAAAGTGCATGTCAATCTGGACGAAACTTTGAAAAGGAATTTTGCAAACGCGACAGACCTTAAAGACCTAGCAGACAGATTTGCAACCACAATGTCGTCTGAGATCCTTAACATTGTGCATGAATGCAACCAAAAGACATTTGTTGGTCAGTCAAATAGCAGACAGAACTCGATGTATGCAAATGCAGTGTCAACACAAGAGGTAAAAAATGTTCTTAGGTCTCTCAAGTGCAATAAATCCGCGGGAATAGATGACATAAGACCAAAAGACCTGATGCTTAATGCGGAAACTCTCGCACCAATAATAACGAAACTAGTCAACATGAGTTTAGCCCAAGCATCATTCCCAAACCAGCTAAAAATATCAATCGTTAGGCCATATACAAGAGTGGTAAAAAGAATGAAGTCACAAAATAAAGACCAATTTCTATATTATCAGCTGTCGACAAAGTTATGGAAGAACTACTGGCACAAAAGCTCTATGACTATGTCGAGAAATACCAAATACTAAACACACATCAATTTGGATTTCGCAAAAATAAAAGCATCAATCGACTGCTGGGGGACTTTGCGAACAAAATATATCAAAGCTTGGATAAGAATCACAACTCACTGGTCTTATTCATTGACTTCAAGAAAGCGTTCGATACATTGAGTCACAAGCAAATCCTGAGACAACTGGATAAAATTGGAGTAAGAGGGGACATTCTGGCGTGGTTTGAGAGCTATCTAAGTAACAGGTCCTTCAAAGTTAAGATTGGTAATTTCTTCAGCGAAGAACAAAAAGTGTCTTACGGTGTCCCACAGGGATCAAAATTGGGGCCACTTTTATTCATTATTTACGTCAACGATCTACTGTCAGTGCTAAAGTATAGTACGGGATATGAGTATGCAGATGACACAGCGATAGTAGTTAGCCATAGGATCGTAGACGAAGCAACCAAAATGATGCAATTAGACTTCAATGGTATCACAGCTTGGTGTCACGACCATGGACTAATTATCAACGCACTGAAGACAAAGGTAATGCACATTCGTCCGCCGCATATCCCAGAAACAAAACTAAAGATAAAAATGCATGACATAGATTGCTTGCACAGAAGTCGTAATAATGAACACATAAGAGAAGATGATGACTGCAGCAAACACTTAGACAACGTATCAACATACAAATATCTTGGCCTGATTGTTGATAACAACTTTAAATGGAGGAACCACATAGAAGCGCTTAAGAAGAAGTTGTATCAAGCAGCTTATGCTCTGTTCCATCTGAGCGATAAATGTACAAGTAGTGTTCTTAAACAATGCTATTTCGGATTGGTGGAATCCCATATTAGTTACGGCATACTTGCATGGGGAAGAGCTTCGCAGATGCAACAACTTCAAAATCTACAAACAAGACTACAAAAAATTGTACAAAAAGCGAGGTACAATGAAGAGCACAATCGGGGAGATCAAAAAACAAATATGCTGAACATCACACAAATCCATAACCTCGAAGTGATCGCAAGTTTCTATAACGACAACGCATACAGAATCCAGACGCAGCAAACGGTGAACACCAGAAGACGACAACAGCAGCTATACGCAGTACCGAGGTTCTGGAACGAATATGGTCGAAGAACTTTCAACGTAGCAGTCCCAAGCATATTAAACAGCATCCCAAGAGAATACCGCAACATCACGAGAACTGAAGCGCTAAAGAAGATCAAGCAAATGTATCTACAATCGTGAAAAAATCACAAAAATAAAAAAAAAACAATTATTATATGTATATCTTTATTTTTCAATCATTCATCTTTTTATTTGTAAATTTGCGTACATTCATTTCAAAATAATAAAACACATGCATGTCTTAATTTTAATTTAATAATTCAATCTGTATAATTCTCAACTTGAAATTTTATTTTTTCTTAATTTTTATATAATTGAAGTAGTTTAAGCCTTGAATTCAACAACAAAAATAACAGAAACAAATATTGTATTCAGTCTTCTGCAGACAAGCCCCTTTGGCTTTGCAGATAATGTAACTAAGAAACATTTTTATTGAATAAAAGCAAAATTGAAAATTGAAAAAAAAAAGAAATACTTTGCGGTATGGCGCGCAATATATTTCTGGACACATAGTGTCCAGAAATATTTTGCGGTATGGCGCGCAATATATTTTTAGTGTCCAGAAATATTTTGCGGTATGGCGCGCAATATATTTCTGGACACATAGTGTCCAGAAATATTTTGCGGTATGGCGCGCAATATATTTCTAGTGTCCAGAAATATTTTGCGGTATGGCGCGCAATATTTTTCTAGTGTCCAGAAATATTTTGCGGTATGGCGCGCAATATATTTCTAGTGTCCAGAAATATTTTGCGGTATGGCGCGCAATATATTTTTAGTGTCCAGAAATATTTTGCGGTATGGCGCGCAATATATTTCTGGACACCTAGTGTCCAGAAATATTTTGCGGTAAGGCGCGCAATATTTTTCTAGTGTCCAGAAATATTTTGCGGTATGGCGCGCAATATATTTCTGGCCACCTAGTGTCGGTATGGCGGTATGGCGGTGCGCCGGTATGGCGCGCAATATATTTCTGGACACCTAGTGTCCAGAAATATTTTGCGGTATGGCGGTGTGGCGGTGCGCCGGTATGGCGCGCAATATATTTCTGGACACCTAGTGTCCAAAAATATTTTGCGGTATGGCGCGCAATGTATTTCTGGACACCTAGTGTCCAGAAATACTTTGCGGTATGGCGCGCAATATATTTCTGGACACCTAGTGTCCAGAAATACTTTGCGGTATGGCGCGCAATATATTTCTGGACACCTAGTGTCCAGAAATACTTTGCGGTATGGCGCGCAATATATTTCTGGACACCTATTGTCCAGAAATATTTTGCGGTATGGCGCGCAATATATTTTTAGTGTCCAGAAATATTTTGCGGTATGGCGCGCAATATATTTCTGGACACCTAGTGTCCAGAAATATTTTGCGGTATGGCCACCTAGTGTCCAGAAATACTTTGCGGTATGGCGCGCAATATATTTCTGGACAACTAGTGTCCAGAAATATTTTGCGGTATGGCGCGCAATAAATTTCTAGTGTCCAGAAATATTTTGCGGTATGGCGCGCAATATATTTTTAGTGTCCAGAAATATTTTGCGGTATGGCGCGCAATATATTTCTGGACACATAGTGTCCAGAAATATTTTGCGGTATGGCGCGCAATATATTTCTGGACACCTAGTGTCCAGAAATATTTTGCGGTATGGCCACCTAGTGTCCAGAAATACTTTGCGGTATGGCGCGCAATATATTTCTGGACACATAGTGTCCATTTTGCGGTATGGCGCGCAATATTTTTCTAGTGTCCAGAAATATTTTGCGGTATGGCGCGCAATATATTTCTGGACACCTAGTGTCGGTATGGCGGTGCGCCGGTATGGCGCGCAATATATTTCTGGACACCTAGTGTCCAGAAATATTTTGCGGTATGGCGGTATGGCGGTGCGCCGGTATGGCGCGCAATATATTTCTGGACACCTAGTGTCCAGAAATACTTTGCGGTATGGCGCGCAATATATTTCTGGACACATAGTGTCCAAAAATATTTTGCGGTATGGCGCGCAATGTATTTCTGGACACCTAGTGTCCAGAAATATTTTGCGGTATGGCGCGCAATATATTTCTGGACACCTAGTGTCCAGAAATACTTTGCGGTATGGCGCGCAATATATTTCTGGACACCTAGTGTCCAGAAATACTTTGCGGTATGGCGCGCAATATATTTCTGGACACCTATTGTCCAGAAATATTTTGCGGTATGGCGCGCAATATATTTTTAGTGTCCAGAAATATTTTGCGGTATGGCGCGCAATATATTTCTGGACACCTAGTGTCCAGAAATATTTTGCGGTATGGCCACCTAGTGTCCAGAAATACTTTGCGGTATGGCGCGCAATATATTTCTGGACAACTAGTGTCCAGAAATATTTTGCGGTATGGCGCGCAATATATTTCTGGACACCTAGTGTCCAGAAATATTTTGCGGTATGGCGCGCAATAAATTTCTAGTGTCCAGAAATATTTTGCGGTATGGCGCGCAATATATTTTTAGTGTCCAGAAATATTTTGCGGTATGGCGCGCAATATATTTCTGGACACATAGTGTCCAGAAATATTTTGCGGTATGGCGCGCAATATATTTCTAGTGTCCAGAAATATTTTGCGGTATGGCGCGCAATATTTTTCTAGTGTCCAGAAATATTTTGCGGTATGGCGCGCAATATATTTCTGGACACCTAGTGTCGGTATGGCGGTATGGCGGTGCGCCGGTATGGCGCGCAATATATTTCTGGACACCTAGTGTCCAGAAATATTTTGCGGTATGGCGCGCAATATATTTCTGGACACCTAGTGTCCAAAAATAATTTGCGGTATGGCGCGCAATGTATTTCTGGACACCTAGTGTCCAGAAATATTTTACGGTATGGCGCGCAATATATTTCTGGACACCTAGTGTCCAGAAATATTTTGCGGTATGGCGCGCAATATATTTCTAGTGTCCAGAAATATTTTGCGGTATGGCGCGCAATATATTTCTGGACATCTAGTGTCCAGAAATACTTTGCGGTATGGCGCGCAATATATTTCTGGACACCTAGTGTCCAGAAATACTTTGCGGTATGGCGCGCAATATATTTCTGGACACCTAGTGTCCAGAAATACTTTGCGGTATGGCGCGCAATATATTTCTGGACACCTAGTGTCCAGAAATATTTTGCGGTATGGCGCGCAATATATTTCTGGACACCTAGTGTCCAGAAATACTTTGCGGTATTTCGCGCAATATATTTCTGGACACCTAGTGTCCAGAAATACTTTGCGGTATGGCGCGCAATATATTTCTGGACACCTAGTGTCCAGAAATACTTTGCGGTATGGCGCGCAATATATTTCTGGACACCTAGTGTCCAAAAATATTTTGCGGTATGGCGCGCAATGTATTTCTGGACACCTAGTGTCCAGAAATACTTTGCGGTATGGCGCGCAATATATTTCTGGACACCTAGTGTCCAGAAATACTTTGCGGTATGGCGCGCAATATATTTCTGGACACCTAGTGTCCAGAAATACTTTGCGGTATGGCGCGCAATATATTTCTGGACACCTAGTGTCCAGAAATACTTTGCGGTATGGCGCGCAATATATTTCTGGACACATAGTGTCCAAAAATATTTTGCGGTATGGCGCGCAATGTATTTCTGGACACATAGTGTCCAGAAATATTTTGCGGTATGGCGCGCAATATATTTCTGGACACCTAGTGTCCAAAAATAATTTGCGGTATGGCGCGCAATGTATTTCTGGACACCTAGTGTCCAGAAATATTTTGCGGTATGGCGCGCAATATATTTCTGGACACCTAGTGTCCAGAAATATTTTGCGGTATGGCGCGCAATATATTTCTAGTGTCCAGAAATATTTTGCGGTATGGCGCGCAATATATTTCTGGACACCTAGTGTCCAGAAATACTTTGCGGTATGGCGCGCAATATATTTCTGGACACCTAGTGTCCAGAAATATTTTGCGGTATGGCGCGCAATAAATTTTTAGTGTCCAGAAATATTTTGCGGTATGGCGCGCAATATATTTTTAGTGTCCAGAAATATTTTGCGGTATGGCGCGCAATATATTTCTAGTGTCCAGAAATATTTTGCGGTATGGCGCGCAATATTTTTCTAGTGTCCAGAAATATTTTGCGGTATGCCGCGCAATATATTTCTGGACACCTAGTGTCGGTATGGCGGTATGGCGGTGCGCCGGTATGGCGCGCAATATATTTCTGGACACCTAGTGTCCAGAAATATTTTGCGGTATGGCGCGCAATATATTTCTGGACACCTAGTGTCCAAAAATAATTTGCGGTATGGCGCGCAATGTATTTCTGGACACCTAGTGTCCAGAAATATTTTGCGGTATGGCGCGCAATATATTTCTGGACACCTAGTGTCCAGAAATATTTTGCGGTATGGCGCGCAATATATTTCTAGTGTCCAGAAATATTTTGCGGTATGGCGCGCAATATATTTCTGGACACCTAGTGTCCAGAAATACTTTGCGGTATGGCGCGCAATATATTTCTGGACACCTAGTGTCCAGAAATACTTTGCGGTATGGCGCGCAATATATTTCTGGACAACTAGTGTCCAGAAATACTTTGCGGTATGGCGCGCAATATATTTCTGGACACCTAGTGTCCAGAAATACTTTGCGGTATGGCGCGCAATATATTTCTGGACACCTAGTGTCCAGAAATATTTTGCGGTATGGCGCGCAATATATTTCTGGACACCTAGTGTCCAGAAATACTTTGCGGTATGGCGCGCAATATATTTCTGGACACCTAGTGTCCAGAAATACTTTGCGGTATGGCGCGCAATATATTTCTGGACACCTAGTGTCCAGAAATACTTTGCGGTATGGCGCGCAATATATTTCTGGACACCTAGTGTCCAAAAATATTTTGCGGTATGGCGCGCAATGTATTTCTGGACACCTAGTGTCCAGAAATACTTTGCGGTATGGCGCGCAATATATTTCTGGACACCTAGTGTCCAGAAATACTTTGCGGTATGGCGCGCAATATATTTCTGGACACCTAGTGTCCAGAAATACTTTGCGGTATGGCGCGCAATATATTTCTGGACACCTAGTGTCCAGAAATACTTTGCGGTATGGCGCGCAATATATTTCTGGACACATAGTGTCCAAAAATATTTTGCGGTATGGCGCGGAATGTATTTCTGGACACCTAGTGTCCACAAATATTTTGCGGTATGGCGCGCAATATATTTCTGGACACCTAGTGTCCAAAAATAATTTGCGGTATGGCGCGCAATGTATTTCTGGACACCTAGTGTCCAGAAATATTTTGCGGTATGGCGCGCAATATATTTCTGGACACCTAGTGTCCAGAAATATTTTGCGGTATGGCGCGCAATATATTTCTAGTGTCCAGAAATATTTTGCGGTATGGCGCGCAATATATTTCTGGACACCTAGTGTCCAGAAATACTTTGCGGTATGGCGCGCAATATATTTCTGGACACCTAGTGTCCAGAAATACTTTGCGGTATGGCGCGCAATATATTTCTGGACACCTAGTGTCCAGAAATACTTTGCGGTATGGCGCGCAATATATTTCTGGACACATAGTGTCCAAAAATATTTTGCGGTATGGCGCGCAATGTATTTCTGGACACCTAGTGTCCAGAAATACTTTGCGGTATGGCGCGCAATATATTTCTGGACACCTAGTGTCCAGAAATATTTTGCGGTATGGCGCGCAATATATTTCTGGACACCTAGTGTCCAGAAATATTTTGCGGTATGGCGCGCAATATATTTCTAGTGTCCAGAAATATTTTGCGGTATGGCGCGCAATATATTTCTGGACACCTAGTGTCCAGAAATACTTTGCGGTATGGCGCGCAATATATTTCTGGACACCTAGTGTCCAGAAATACTTTGCGGTATGGCGCGCAATATATTTCTGGACACCTAGTGTCCAGAAATATTTTGCGGTATGGCGCGCAATATATTTCTGGCACCTAGTGTCCAGAAATACTTTGCGGTATGGCGCGCAATATATTTCTGGACACATAGTGTCCAGAAATATTTTGCGGTATGGCGCGCAATATATTTCTGGACACCTAGTGTCCAGAAATACTTTGCGGTATGGCGCGCAATATATTTCTGGACACCTAGTGTCCAAAAATAATTTGCGGTATGGCGCGCAATATTTTTCTAGTGTCCAGAAATATTTTGCGGTATGGCGCGCAATATATTTCTGGACACCTAGTGTCGGTATGGCGGTATGGCGGTGCGCCGGCATGGCGCGCAATATATTTCTGGACACCTAGTGTCCAGAAATATTTTGCGGTATGGCGCGCAATATATTTCTGGACACCTAGTGTCCAAAAATAATTTGCGGTATGGCGCGCAATGTATTTCTGGACACCTAGTGTCCAGAAATATTTTGCGGTATGGCGCGCAATATATTTCTGGACACCTAGTGTCCAGAAATATTTTGCGGTATGGCGCGCAATATATTTCTAGTGTCCAGAAATATTTTGCGGTATGGCGCGCAATATATTTCTGGACATCTAGTGTCCAGAAATACTTTGCGGTATGGCGCGCAATATATTTCTGGACACCTAGTGTCCAGAAATACTTTGCGGTATGGCGCGCAATATATTTCTGGACACCTAGTGTCCAGAAATACTTTGCGGTATGGCGCGCAATATATTTCTGGACACCTAGTGTCCAGAAATATTTTGCGGTATGGCGCGCAATATATTTCTGGACACCTAGTGTCCAGAAATACTTTGCGGTATGGCGCGCAATATATTTCTGGACACCTAGTGTCCAGAAATACTTTGCGGTATGGCGCGCAATATATTTCTGGACACCTAGTGTCCAGAAATACTTTGCGGTATGGCGCGCAATATATTTCTGGACACCTAGTGTCCAAAAATATTTTGCGGTATGGCGCGCAATGTATTTCTGGACACCTAGTGTCCAGAAATACTTTGCGGTATGGCGCGCAATATATTTCTGGACACCTAGTGTCCAGAAATACTTTGCGGTATGGCGCGCAATATATTTCTGGACACCTAGTGTCCAGAAATACTTTGCGGTATGGCGCGCAATATATTTCTGGACACCTAGTGTCCAGAAATACATTGCGGTATGGCGCGCAATATATTTCTGGACACATAGTGTCCAAAAATATTTTGCGGTATGGCGCGCAATGTATTTCTGGACACATAGTGTCCAGAAATATTTTGCGGTATGGCGCGCAATATATTTCTGGACACCTAGTGTCCAAAAATAATTTGCGGTATGGCGCGCAATGTATTTCTGGACACCTAGTGTCCAGAAATATTTTGCGGTATGGCGCGCAATATATTTCTAGTGTCCAGAAATATTTTGCGGTATGGCGCGCAATATATTTCTGGACACCTAGTGTCCAGAAATACTTTGCGGTATGGCGCGCAATATATTTCTAGTGTCCAGAAATATTTTGCGGTATGGCGCGCAATATTTTTCTAGTGTCCAGAAATATTTTGCGGTATGCCGCGCAATATATTTCTGGACACCTAGTGTCGGTATGGCGGTATGGCGGTGCGCCGGTATGGCGCGCAATATATTTCTGGACACCTAGTGTCCAGAAATATTTTGCGGTATGGCGCGCAATATATTTCTGGACACCTAGTGTCCAAAAATAATTTGCGGTATGGCGCGCAATGTATTTCTGGACACCTAGTGTCCAGAAATATTTTGCGGTATGGCGCGCAATATATTTCTGGACACCTAGTGTCCAGAAATATTTTGCGGTATGGCGCGCAATATATTTCTAGTGTCCAGAAATATTTTGCGGTATGGCGCGCAATATATTTCTGGACACCTAGTGTCCAGAAATACTTTGCGGTATGGCGCGCAATATATTTCTGGACACCTAGTGTCCAGAAATACTTTGCGGTATGGCGCGCAATATATTTCTGGACACCTAGTGTCCAGAAATACTTTGCGGTATGGCGCGCAATATATTTCTGGACACCTAGTGTCCAGAAATACTTTGCGGTATGGCGCGCAATATATTTCTGGACAACTAGTGTCCAGAAATACTTTGCGGTATGGCGCGCAATATATTTCTGGACACCTAGTGTCCAGAAATACTTTGCGGTATGGCGCGCAATATATTTCTGGACACCTAGTGTCCAGAAATATTTTGCGGTATGGCGCGCAATATATTTCTGGACACCTAGTGTCCAGAAATACTTTGCGGTATGGCGCGCAATATATTTCTGGACACCTAGTGTCCAGAAATACTTTGCGGTATGGCGCGCAATATATTTCTGGACACCTAGTGTCCAGAAATACTTTGCGGTATGGCGCGCAATATATTTCTGGACACCTAGTGTCCAGAAATACTTTGCGGTATGGCGCGCAATATATTTCTGGACACCTAGTGTCCAGAAATACTTTGCGGTATGGCGCGCAATATATTTCTGGACACCTAGTGTCCAAAAATATTTTGCGGTATGGCGCGCAATGTATTTCTGGACACCTAGTGTCCAGAAATACTTTGCGGTATGGCGCGCAATATATTTCTGGACACCTAGTGTCCAGAAATACTTTGCGGTATGGCGCGCAATATATTTCTGGACACCTAGTGTCCAGAAATACTTTGCGGTATGGCGCGCAATATATTTCTGGACACCTAGTGTCCAAAAATATTTTGCGGTATGGCGCGCAATGTATTTCTGGACACCTAGTGTCCACAAATATTTTGCGGTATGGCGCGCAATATATTTCTGGACACCTAGTGTCCAAAAATAATTTGCGGTATGGCGCGCAATGTATTTCTGGACACCTAGTGTCCAGAAATATTTTGCGGTATGGCGCGCAATATATTTCTGGACACCTAGTGTCCAGAAATATTTTGCGGTATGGCGCGCAATATATTTCTAGTGTCCACCTAGTGTCCAGAAATATTTTGCGGTATGGCGCGCAATATATTTCTGGCACCTAGTGTCCAGAAATACTTTGCGGTATGGCGCGCAATATATTTCTGGACACATAGTGTCCAGAAATATTTTGCGGTATGGCGCGCAATATATTTCTGGACACCTAGTGTCCAGAAATATTTTGCGGTATGGCGCGCAATATATTTCTGGACACCTAGTGTCCAGAAATACTTTGCGGTATGGCGCGCAATATATTTCTGGACACATAGTGTCCAAAAATACTTTGCGGTATGGCGCGCAATATATTTCTGGACACCTAGTGTCCAGAAATACTTTGCGGTATGGCGCGCAATATATTTCTGGACACCTAGTGTCCAGAAATACTTTGCGGTATGGCGCGCAATATATTTCTGGACACCTAGTGTCCAGAAATATTTTGCGGTATGGCGCGCAATATATTTCTAGTGTCCAGAAATATTTTGCGGTATGGCGCGCAATATATTTCTGGACACCTAGTGTCCAGAAATATTTTGCGGTATGACGCGCAATATATTTCTGGACACCTAGTGTCCAGAAATACTTTGCGGTATGGCACGCAATATATTTCTGGACACCTAGTGTCCAGAAATATTTTGCGGTATGGCGCGCAATATATTTCTGGACACCTAATGTCCAGGAATATTTTGCGGTATGGCGCGCAATATATTTCTGGACACCTAGTGTCCAGAAATATTTTGCGGTATGGCGCGCAATATATTTCTGGGCACCTAGTGTCCAGAAATATTTTGCGGTATGGCGCGCAATATATTTCTAGTGTCCAGAAATATTTTGCGGTATGGCGCGCAATATATTTTTAGTGTCCAGAAATATTTTGCGGTATGGCGCGCAATATATTTCTGGACACCTAGAGTCGGTATGGCGGTATGGCGGTGCGCCGGTATGGCGCGCAATATATTTCTGGACACCTAGTGTCCAGAAATACTTTGCGGTATGGCGCGCAATATATTTCTAGTCTCCAGAAATATTTTGCGGTATGGCGCGCAATATATTTTTAGTGTCCAGAAATATTTTGCGGTATGGCGCGCAATATATTTCTGGACACATAGTGTCCAGAAATATTTTGCGGTATGGCGCGCAATATATTTCTAGTGTCCAGAAATATTTTGCGGTATGGCGCGCAATATATTTCTGGACACCTAGTGTCCAGAAATACTTTGCGGTATGGCGCGCAATATATTTCTGGACACCTAGTGTCCAGAAATATTTTGCGGTATGGCGCGCAATATATTTCTGGACACCTAGAGTCGGTATGGCGGTATGGCGGTGCGCCGGTATGGCGCGCAATATATTTCTGGACACCTAGTGTCCAGAAATACTTTGCGGTATGGCGCGCAATATATTTCTAGTGTCCAGAAATATTTTGCGGTATGGCGCGCAATATATTTTTAGTGTCCAGAAATATTTTGCGGTATGGCGCGCAATATATTTCTGGACACATAGTGTCCAGAAATATTTTGCGGAATGGCGCGCAATATATTTCTGGACACCTAGTGTCCAGAAATACTTTGCGGTATGGCGCGCAATATATTTCTGGACACCTAGTGTCCAGAAATATTTTGCGGTATGGCGCGCAATATATTTCTAGTGTCCAGAAATATTTTGCGGTATGGCGCGCAATATATTTCTAGTGTCCAGAAATATTTTGCGGTATGGCGCGCAATATTTTTCTAGTGTCCAGAAATATTTTGCGGTATGGCGGTATGGCGGTGCGCCGGTATGGCGCGCAATATATTTCTGGACACCTAGTGTCCAGAAATATTTTGCGGTATGGCGCGCAATATATTTCTGGACACCTAGTGTCCAGAAATACTTTGCGGTATGCCGCGCAATATATTTGTGAGTGAGTGAGTGAGTGAGTGAGTGAGTGGACACTAGGTGTCCAGAAATATATTGCGCGCCATACCGCAAAGTATTTCTGGACACTAGGTGTCCAGAAATATATTGCGCGCCATACCGCAAAATATTTCTGGACACTAGAAATATATTGCGCGCCATACCGCAAAATATTTCTGGACACTAGAAATATATTGCGCGCCATACCGCAAAATATTTCTGGACACTAGGTGTCCAGAAATATATTGCGCGCCATACCGCAAAATATTTCTGGACACTAGAAATATATTGCGCGCCATACCGCAATATATTATATATATATATATAATACTAGGTGTCCAGAAATATATTGCGCGCCATACCGGCGCACCGCCATACCGCCATACCGCAAAATATTTCTGGACACTAGAAAAATATTGCGCGCCATACCGCAAAATATTTCTGGACACTATGTGTCCAGAAATATATTGCGCGCCATACCGCAAAGTATTTCTGGACACCTAGTGTCCACTCACTCACTCACTCACTCACTCACTCACAAATACTTTGCGGTATGGCGCGCAATATATTTCTAGTGTCCAGAAATATTTTGCGGTATGGCGCGCAATATATTTCTGGACACCTAGTGTCCAGAAATATTTTGCGGTATGGCGCGCAATATATTTCTAGTGTCCAGAAATATTTTGCGGTATGGCGGTATGGCGGTGCGCCGGTATGGCGCGCAATATATTTCTGGACACCTAGTGTCCAGAAATATTTTGCGGTATGGCGCGCAATATATTTCTGGACACATAGTGTCCAGAAATATTTTGCGGTATGGCGCGCAATATTTTTCTAGTGTCCAGAAATATTTTGCGGTATGGCGGTATGGCGGTGCGCCGGTATGGCGCGCAATATATTTCTGGACACCTAGTGTCCAGAAATACTTTGCGGTATGGCGCGCAATATATTTCTGGACACCTAGTGTCCAGAAATATTTTGCGGTATGGCGCGCAATATATTTCTGGACACCTAGTGTCCAGGAATATTTTGCGGTATGGCGCGCAATATATTTCTAGTGTCCAGAAATATTTTGCGGTATGGCGCGCAATATATTTCTGGACACCTAGTGTCCAGAAATATTTTGCGGTATGGCGCGCAATATATTTCTGGACACCTAGTGTCCAGAAATACTTTGCGGTATGGCGCGCAATATAT
The DNA here is from genome assembly GCA_964034865.1 of Eristalis intricaria. Lineage (NCBI taxonomy): Eukaryota > Metazoa > Arthropoda > Insecta > Diptera > Syrphidae > Eristalis > Eristalis intricaria. The sequence goes on along the minus strand of OZ035876.1, from coordinate 64,272,274 downwards.
TTCTTGTGTCCAGAAATATTTTGCGGTATAACGCGCAATATTTTTCTAGTGTCCAGAAATATTTTGCGGTATGGCGGTATGGCGGTGCGCCGGTATGGCGCGCAATATATTTCTGGACACCTAGTGTCCAGGAATATTTTGCGGTATGGCGCGCAATATATTCCTAGTGTCCAGAAATATTTTGCGGTATGGCGCGCAATATATTTTTAGTGTCCAGAAATATTTTGCGGTATGGCGCGCAATATATTTCTGGACACCTAGAGTCGGTATGGCGGTATGGCGGTGCGCCGGTATGGCGCGCAATATATTTCTGGACACCTAGTGTCCAGAAATACTTTGCGGTATGGCGCGCAATATATTTCTAGTGTCCAGAAATATTTTGCGGTATGGCGCGCAATATATTTTTAGTGTCCAGAAATATTTTGCGGTATGGCGCGCAATATATTTCTAGTGTCCAGAAATATTTTGCGGTATGGCGCGCAATATATTTCTGGACACCTAGTGTCCAGAAATACTTTGCGGTATGGCGCGCAATATATTTCTGGACACCTAGTGTCCAGAAATACTTTGCGGAATGGCGCGCAAAATATTCCTGGACACTAGGTGTCCAGAAATATATTGCGCGCCATACCGGCGCACCGCCATACCGCCATACCGCAAATATTTCTAGTGTCCAGAAATATTTTGCGGTATGGCGCGCAATATATTTTTAGTGTCCAGAAATATTTTGCGGTATGGCGCGCAATATATTTCTGGACACCTAGTGTCGGTATGGCGGTATGGCGGTGCGCCGGTATGGCGCGCAATATATTTCTGGACACCTAGTGTCCAGAAATATTTTACGGTATGGCGCGCAATATATTTCTGGACACCTAGTGTCCAGAAATACTTTGCGGTATGGCGCGCAATATATTTCTGGACACCTAGTGTCCAGAAATATTTTGCGGTATGGCGCGCAATATATTTCTAGTGTCCAGAAATATTTTGCGGTATGGCGCGCAATATATTTCTAGTGTCCAGAAATATTTTGCGGTATGGCGCGCAATATTTTTCTAGTGTCCAGAAATATTTTGCGGTATGGCGGTATGGCGGTGCGCCGGTATGGCGCGCAATATATTTCTGGACACCTAGTGTCCAGAAATATTTTGCGGTATGGCGCGCAATATATTTCTGGACACCTAGTGTCCAGAAATACTTTGCGGTATGCCGCGCAATATATTTGTGGACACATAGTGTCCAGAAATACTTTGCGGTATGCCGCGCAATATATTTGTGGACACATAGTGTCCAAAAATATTTTGCGGTATGGCGCGCAATGTATTTCTGGACACCTAGTGTCCAGAAATATTTTGCGGTTTGGCGCGCAATATATTTCTGGACACCTAGTGTCCAGAAATATTTTGCGGTATGGCGCGCAATATATTTCTGGACACCTAGTGTCCAGAAATACTTTGCGGTATGGCGCGCAATATATTTCTGGACACATAGTGTCCAGAAATATTTTGCGGTATGGCGCGCAATATATTTCTAGTGTCCAGAAATATTTTGCGGTATGGCGCGCAATATATTTCTAGTGTCCAGAAATATTATTCTGGCAATATATTTCTGGACACCTAGTTGTTGAGTCAAAGTTGACAGACGTGAAAAATAATTGCTCTCGTGAAAAGTTTAATAAATCAAGAATAAAAATAAAACAAAGAAAAACCAGAACGCTTAAAACATATTTATTACTGGGTAAAGTGTAATTGATTACAAAAGTATTTTGTTTATTTAATTCTTCAGGAAATTTTCGCTACAATGGAGAAACTGTGCGTAAGATGCGAAGATCCGTTGCCGCTCGACGGTGACTTCATTAACTGCTCTTCCTGTAATGGAAATTTTCATTTTAATTGCTGCTCAATATCTCAAAGTTCGTACCGAAAGATGTCCCAACAAACGAAAAAGAACTGGGCATGCACTTGGTGTAGGACAAAGGAGAAGTCCATGCCTGAAGACGGAGCGCAAACGGCGAAGAGATCAAGGCCAGTTGAGTCCCCGAAGTCCACCGATGAACAGCTGTCGAATAACAGCTCTATAAACAAAGAGCTAAAAGAAATAAAGACACTGTTAAAAGAATATGCCAAAACGGTCGAATTCACGACACACAAATACGATGAAATAAATATTTCACTGAACAAAAATAACACTCTATTACAAAAACTAATGAACGAAATAGAAGAATACAAGAAACAAATAGACATAAAAGATGCACAAATCTCAAATCTGCAAATACAGGTCAATACACTGGAGCAAAAACAAATTGACAGGAGCATCGAAATTAAAAATGTCCCCATGTCAAGTGCAGAAAATGAATTTCAGATTGTTCGAGCAATCGGTGAAACACTAAACACAGAAATTAATGAAAATGACATCGAAGACATGTATTCGTTTAGAGACAAGAAAAATAACCAAATGAGAAGCATTATTGTAAATTTCGCAAGAAAGCAAACAAAAGTTTCATTTCTTGAACGTGCAAAACAAAAAAGAACAGTAAAGTATGACGAGATATGCACCAAACTACGAAAAGAGATAAATCCAGCGTACAAAAATCAAAATATATACATAAATGAACAATTAACACCACACTTTAAGAAGATACTATGGCTGACAAAAACAAAAGCACGAGCACTAAATTACAAGTTCGTTTGGTTTAGGAACAACAAAGTACTTGTCAGAAAATCAGAAGGAGACCGAATTATCGATATACAGACAATCAATGATATCGATAAAATGTCATAAAAATTACCACCACAAGTACACTAATGTCCGAAATTCGTTAAATCAATAATGTCAGACGAAATCAATGAAATAATAGATATTCATTTTAAAAATCTTAAATCGCAAAAGGATGCATGTTATTATGTAAAGGATATAAAAACTGAATTTTCGTGTATATCTCTAAATGTGAGGTCCTTGAGAACTAACTGGAATGCATTTGTCTTATATGTAAATGACTTTTTGTCCAGTATTGATGTTATCATGTTGTGTGAGACAAATATTACAAAAGACGAAAACGATTTGTACAAAATTGAAGGCTATAACAGCGAATTCTTCAACAGGAGCAACTCAGGTTGAGGGGGAATAGCAGTCTACCTGAAAAACGATATCTGCTATGAAAGAATTGATCGAAAAAGCAATATGTACGAAAATGTGTCTCTCAATGTTGTACGTGGAAACTTCATGTCGTCTGTTATCTCTGTGTATAGACCACCAAGGCTAAATGTGAAGAGCTTCATTCACGAACTTGGTGAACATATCGATTTGGTCGGAGCGGGGACAAATTTGATAGTCATGGGAGATATTAATATTAACATTAAAGACGAAAGCAAGGCAGATGTCAGTGACTATCTTTCAATGATAGCTTCAAAAGGACTGTATAACACAATTTTTTCACATACAAGAGTTGATTTAGTAAAAAATACAAAGACATTAATTGATCATAGCCTTGTAAGGATAAAAGGTGGAGAAATTAAGTCTGCACTGATTGAAACCTGTATCTCAGACCACTATACCTTATATCTCGGACTGAATAAGAATCATGTAACAAAGAAAGAACCGGACCAAGAACGACACATTAAAACACATTTAGTAACAGAGAAGATAAACAACTTTAATTGGGAAGAACTAAATGCTTACTCGGACGTTAATGCATTTTACAATCACTTTAAACAGACGATAAACACAATTGTTTCCTCATCAACGGTTACACGAAAAAAACGAAAGAACGAACATAGCTGGATAACCGCCGAGCTGAAACGCGACTGTAAGGAACGTGACAGATTGTACAGACGGTATAGAAGCAATAGACATAACGAAGATTACCACATGCAATATAAATCGTACCGAAACGAACTGAATAAGAAAATTGCAAGAACAAAAGCACACTTTTATAGACAGAAGTTCCAAGAATTCAGTAATAATCCAAAAGAGACGTGGAAGTTGGTAAACTCGATTTTGGGGAAAGTGCATGTCAATCTGGACGAAACTTTGAAAAGGAATTTTGCAAACGCGACAGACCTTAAAGACCTAGCAGACAGATTTGCAACCACAATGTCGTCTGAGATCCTTAACATTGTGCATGAATGCAACCAAAAGACATTTGTTGGTCAGTCAAATAGCAGACAGAACTCGATGTATGCAAATGCAGTGTCAACACAAGAGGTAAAAAATGTTCTTAGGTCTCTCAAGTGCAATAAATCCGCGGGAATAGATGACATAAGACCAAAAGACCTGATGCTTAATGCGGAAACTCTCGCACCAATAATAACGAAACTAGTCAACATGAGTTTAGCCCAAGCATCATTCCCAAACCAGCTAAAAATATCAATCGTTAGGCCATATACAAGAGTGGTAAAAAGAATGAAGTCACAAAATAAAGACCAATTTCTATATTATCAGCTGTCGACAAAGTTATGGAAGAACTACTGGCACAAAAGCTCTATGACTATGTCGAGAAATACCAAATACTAAACACACATCAATTTGGATTTCGCAAAAATAAAAGCATCAATCGACTGCTGGGGGACTTTGCGAACAAAATATATCAAAGCTTGGATAAGAATCACAACTCACTGGTCTTATTCATTGACTTCAAGAAAGCGTTCGATACATTGAGTCACAAGCAAATCCTGAGACAACTGGATAAAATTGGAGTAAGAGGGGACATTCTGGCGTGGTTTGAGAGCTATCTAAGTAACAGGTCCTTCAAAGTTAAGATTGGTAATTTCTTCAGCGAAGAACAAAAAGTGTCTTACGGTGTCCCACAGGGATCAAAATTGGGGCCACTTTTATTCATTATTTACGTCAACGATCTACTGTCAGTGCTAAAGTATAGTACGGGATATGAGTATGCAGATGACACAGCGATAGTAGTTAGCCATAGGATCGTAGACGAAGCAACCAAAATGATGCAATTAGACTTCAATGGTATCACAGCTTGGTGTCACGACCATGGACTAATTATCAACGCACTGAAGACAAAGGTAATGCACATTCGTCCGCCGCATATCCCAGAAACAAAACTAAAGATAAAAATGCATGACATAGATTGCTTGCACAGAAGTCGTAATAATGAACACATAAGAGAAGATGATGACTGCAGCAAACACTTAGACAACGTATCAACATACAAATATCTTGGCCTGATTGTTGATAACAACTTTAAATGGAGGAACCACATAGAAGCGCTTAAGAAGAAGTTGTATCAAGCAGCTTATGCTCTGTTCCATCTGAGCGATAAATGTACAAGTAGTGTTCTTAAACAATGCTATTTCGGATTGGTGGAATCCCATATTAGTTACGGCATACTTGCATGGGGAAGAGCTTCGCAGATGCAACAACTTCAAAATCTACAAACAAGACTACAAAAAATTGTACAAAAAGCGAGGTACAATGAAGAGCACAATCGGGGAGATCAAAAAACAAATATGCTGAACATCACACAAATCCATAACCTCGAAGTGATCGCAAGTTTCTATAACGACAACGCATACAGAATCCAGACGCAGCAAACGGTGAACACCAGAAGACGACAACAGCAGCTATACGCAGTACCGAGGTTCTGGAACGAATATGGTCGAAGAACTTTCAACGTAGCAGTCCCAAGCATATTAAACAGCATCCCAAGAGAATACCGCAACATCACGAGAACTGAAGCGCTAAAGAAGATCAAGCAAATGTATCTACAATCGTGAAAAAATCACAAAAATAAAAAAAAAACAATTATTATATGTATATCTTTATTTTTCAATCACTCATCTTTTTATTTGTAAATTTGCGTACATTCATTTCAAAATAATAAAACACATGCATGTCTTAATTTTAATTTAATAATTCAATCTGTATAATTCTCAACTTGAAATTTTATTTTTTCTTAATTTTTATAAAATTGAAGTAGTTTAAGCCTTGAATTCAACAACAAAAATAACAGAAACAAATATTGTATTCAGTCTTCTGCAGACAAGCCCCTTTGGCTTTGCAGATAATGTAACTAAGAAACATTTTTATTGAATAAAAGCAAAATTGAAAATTGAAAAAAAAAAAAGAAATACTTTGCGGTATGGCGCGCAATATATTTCTGGACACATAGTGTCCAGAAATATTTTGCGGTATGGCGCGCAATATATTTTTAGTGTCCAGAAATATTTTGCGGTATGGCGCGCAATATATTTCTAGTGTCCAGAAATATTTTGCGGTATGGCGGTATGGCGGTGCGCCGGTATGGCGCGCAATATATTTCTTGACACCTAGTGTCCAGAAATATTTTGCGGTATGGCTCGCAATATATTTCTGGACACCTAGTGTCCAGAAATACTTTGCGGTATGCCGCGCAATATATTTGTGGACACATAGTGTCCAAAAATATTTTGCGGTATGGCGCGCAATGTATTTCTGGACACCTAGTGTCCAGAAATATTTTGCGGTATGGCGCGCAATATATTTCTGGACACCTAGTGTCCAGAAATATTTTGCGGTATGGCGCGCAATATATTTCTGGACACCTAGTGTCCAGAAATACTTTGCGGTATGGCGCGCAATATATTTCTGGACACATAGTGTGTCCAGAATATGTGTTCATGTGTGTTCATGTGTCCAGAAATATTTTGCGGTATGGCGCGCAATATATTTCTGGACACCTAGTGTCCAGAAATACTTTGCGGTATGGCGCGCAATATATTTCTGGACACATAGTGTCCAGAAATATTTTGCGGTATGGCGCGCAATATATTTCTAGTGTCCAGAAATATTTTGCGGTATGGCGCGCAATATATTTCTGGACACCTAGTGTCCAGAAATACTTTGCGGTATGGCGCGCAATATATTTCTGGACACCTAGTGTCCAGAAATACTTTGCGGTATGGCGCGCAATACTTTGCGGTATGGCGCGCAATATATTTCTGGACACCTAGTGTCCAGAAATATTTTGCGGTATGGCGCGCAATATTTTTCTAGTGTCCAGAAATATTTTGCGGTATGGCGGTATGGCGGTGCGCCGGTATGGCGCGCAATATATTTCTGGACACCTAGTGTCCAGAAATATTTTGCGGTATGGCGCGCAATATATTTCTGGACACCTAGTGTCCAGAAATACTTTGCGGTATGGCGCGCAATATATTTCTGGACACATAGTGTCCAAAAATATTTTGCGGTATGGCGCGCAATGTATTTCTGGACACCTAGTGTCCAGAAATATTTTGCGGTATGGCGCGCAATATATTTCTGGACACCTAGTGTCCAGAAATACTTTGCGGTATGGCACGCAATATATTTCTGGACACCTAGTGTCCAGAAATATTTTGCGGTATGGCGCGCAATATATTTCTGGACACCTAGTGTCCAGAAATACTTTGCGGTATGGCGCGCAATATATTTCTGGACACATAGTGTCCAGAAATATTTTGCGGTATGGCGCGCAATATATTTCTAGTGTCCAGAAATACTTTGCGGTATGGCGCGCAATATATTTCTGGACACCTAGTGTCCAGAAATACTTTGCGGTATGGCGCGCAATACTTTGCGGTATGGCGCGCAATATATTTCTGGACACCTAGTGTCCAGAAATATTTTGCGGTATGGCGCGCAATATATTTCTGGACACCTAGAGTCGGTATGGCGGTATGGCGGTGCGCCGGTATGGCGCGCAATATATTTCTAGTGTCCAGAAATATTTTGCGGTATGGCGCGCAATATTTTTCTAGTGTCCAGAAATATTTTGCGGTATGGCGGTATGGCGGTGCGCCGGTATGGCGCGCAATATATTTCTGGACACCTAGTGTCCAGAAATATTTTGCGGTATGGCGCGCAATATATTTCTGGACACCTAGTGTCCAGAAATACTTTGCGGTGCGCCGGTATGGCGCGCAATATATTTCTAGTGTCCAGAAATATTTTGCGGTATGGCGCGCAATATTTTTCTAGTGTCCAGAAATATTTTGCGGTATGGCGGTATGGCGGTGCGCCGGTATGGCGCGCAATATATTTCTGGACACCTAGTGTCCAGAAATATTTTGCGGTATGGCGCGCAACACCTAGTGTCCAGAAATATTTTGCGGTATGGCGCGCAATATATTTCTGGACACCTTGTGTCCAGGAATATTTTGCGGTATGGCGCGCAATATATTCCTAGTGTCCAGAAATATTTTGCGGTATGGCGCGCAATATATTTCTGGACACCTAGTGTCCAGAAATATTTTGCGGTATGGCGCGCAATATATTTCTGGACACCTAGTGTCCAGAAATACTTTGCGGTATGGCGCGCAATATATTTCTGGACACCTAGTGTCCAGAAATATTTTGCGGTATGGCGCGCAATATATTTCTAGTGTCCAGAAATATTTTTCGGTATAACGCGCAATATTTTTCTAGTGTCCAGAAATATTTTGCGGTATGGCGGTATGGCGGTGCGCCGGTATGGCGCGCAATATATTTCTGGACACCTAGTGTCCAGAAATACTTTGCGGTATGGCGCGCAATATATTTTTAGTGTCCAGAAATATTTTGCGGTATGGCGCGCAATATATTTCTGGACACCTAGTGTCGGTATGGCGGTATGGCGGTGCGCCGGTATGGCGCGCAATATATTTCTGGACACCTAGTGTCCAGAAATATTTTACGGTATGGCGCGCAATATATTTCTGGACACCTAGTGTCCAGAAATACTTTGCGGTATGGCGCGCAATATATTTCTGGACACCTAGTGTCCAGAAATATTTTGCGGTATGGCGCGCAATATATTTCTGGACACCTAGTCTCCAGAAATATTTTGCGGTATTGCGCGCAATATATTTCTGGACACCTAGTGTCCAGGAATACTTTGCGGTATGGCGCGCAATATATTTCTGGACACCTAGTGTCCAGAAATACTTTGCGGTATGGCGCGCAATATATTTCTGGACACATAGTGTCCAGAAATATTTTGCGGTATGGCGCGCAATATATTTCTAGTGTCCAGAAATATTTTGCGGTATGGCGCGCAATATATTTCTGGACACTATGCGCGCAATATATTTCTAGTGTCCAGAAATATTTTGCGGTATGGCGCGCAATATATTTCTAGTGTCCAGAAATATTTTGCGGTATGGCGCGCACCTAGTGTCCAGAAATATTTTGCGGTATGGCGCGCAATATATTTCTGGACACCAAGTGTCAAGAAATATTTTGCGGTATGGCGCGCACCTAGTGTCCAGAAATATATTGCGCGCCATACCGCAAAATATTTCTGGACACTAGAAATATATTGCGCGCCATACCGCAAAATATTTCTGGACACTATGTGTCCAGAAATATATTGCGCGCCATACCGCAAAGTATTTCTGGACACTAGGTGTCCAGAAATATATTGCGCGTCATACCGCAAAATATTTCTGGACACTAGGTGTCCAGAAATATATTGCGCGCCACACCGCAAAATATTTCTGGACACTAGAAATATATTGCGCGTCATACCGCAAAATATTTCTGGACACTAGGTGTCCAGAAATATATTGCGCGCCATACCGGCGCACCGCCATACCGCCATACCGACACTAGAAAAATATTGCGCGCCATACCGCAAAATATTTCTGGACACTAGAAATATATTGCGCGCCATACCGCAAAATATTTCTGGACGCTAGGTGTCCAGAAATATATTGCGCGCCATACCGCAAAGTATTTCTGGACACTAGGTGTCCAGAAATATATTGCGCGCCATACCGCAAAATATTTCTGGACACTAGAAATATATTGCGCGCCATACCGCAAAATATTTCTGGACACTAGGTGTCCAGAAATATATTGCGAGCCATACCGCGCAATACACTAGGTGTCCAGAAATATATTGCGCGCCATACCGCAAAATATTTCTGGACACTAGGTGTCCAGAAATATATTGCGCGCCATACCGGCGCACCGCCATACCGCCATACCGACACTAGGTGTCCAGAAATATATTGCGCGCCATACCGCAAAATATTTCTGGACACTAGAAAAATATTGCGCGCCTTACCGCAAAATATTTCTGGACACTAGAAATATATTGCGCGCCATACCGCAAAATATTTCTGGACACTAGGTGTCCAGAAATATATTGCGCGCCATACCGCAAAATATTTCTGGACACTAGGTGTCCAGAAATATATTGTGCGCCATACCGCAAAATATTTCTGGACACTAGGTGTCCAGAAATATATTGCGCGCCATACCGCAAAGTATTTCTGGACACTAGGTGTCCAGAAATATATTGCGCGCCATACCGGCGCACCGCCATACCGCCATACCGACACTAGGTGTCCAGAAATATATTGCGCGCCATACCGCAAAATATTTCTGGACACTAGAAAAATATTGCGCGCCATACAGCAAAATATTTCTGGACACTAGAAATATATTGCGCGCCATACCGCAAAGTATTTCTGGACACTAGGTGTCCAGAAATATATTGCGCGCCATACCGCAAAATATTTCTGGACACTAGGTGTCCAGAAATATATTGCGCGCCATACCGCAAAATATTTCTGGACACTAAAAATATATTGCGCGCCATACCGCAAAATATTTCTGGACACTAGAAATATATTGCGCGCCATACCGCAAAATATTTCTGGACACTAGAAATATATTGCGCGCCATACCGCAAAATATTTCTGGACACTAGGTGTCCAGAAATAAATTGCGCGCCATACCGCAAAGTATTTCTGGACACTAAGTGTCCAGAAATATATTGCGCGCCATACCGCAAAATATTTCTGGACACTAGGTGTCCAGAAATATATTGCGCGCCATACCGCAAAATATTTCTGGACACTAGGTGTCCAGAAATATATTGCGCGCCATACCGCAAAATATTTCTGGACACTAGGTGTCCAGAAATACATTGCGCGCCAAACCGCAAAATATTTTTGGACACTATGTGTCCAGAAATATATTGCGCGCCATACCGCAAAGTATTTCCGGACACTAGGTGTCCAGAAATATTTCTGGACACTAGAAAAATATTGCGCGCCATACCGCAAAATATTTCTGGACACTAGAAATATATTGCGCGCCATACCGCAAAATATTTCTGGACACTAGAAATATATTGCGCGCCATACCGCAAAATATTTCTGGACACTAGGTGCGGACACTAGGTGTCCAGAAATATATTGCGCGCCATACCGCAAAATATTTCTGGACACTAGAAATATATTGCGCGCCATACCGCAAAATATTTCTTGACACTATGTGTCCAGAAATATATTGCGCGCCATACCGCAAAGTATTTCTGGACACTAGGTGTCCAGAAATATATTGCGCGCCATACCGCAAAATATTTCTGGACACTAGAAATATATTGCGCGCCATACCGCAAAATATTTCTTGACACTATGTGTCCAGAAATATATTGCGTGCCATACCGCAAAGTATTTCTGGACACTAGGTGTCCAGAAATATATTGCGCGCCATACCGCAAAATATTTCTTGACACTATGTGTCCAGAAATATATTGCGCGCCATACCGCAAAGTATTTCTGGACACTAGGTGTCCAGAAATATATTGCGCGCCATACCGCAAAATATTTCTGGACACTAGGTGTCCAGAAATATATTGCGCGCCATACCGCAAAGTATTTCTGGACACTAGGTGTCCAGAAATATATTGCGCGCCATACCGCAAAAGATTTCTGGACACTAGGTGTCCAGAAATATATTGCGCGCCATACCGCAAAATATTTCTGGACACTAGGTGTCCAGAAATATATTGCGCGCCATACCGCAAAATATTTCTTGACACTATGTGTCCAGAAATATATTGCGCGCCATACCGCAAAGTATTTCTGGACACTAGGTGTCCAGAAATATATTGCGCGCCATACCGCAAAATATTTCTGGACACTAGGTGTCCAGAAATATATTGCGCGCCATACCGCAAAGTATTTCTGGACACTAGGTGTCCAGAAATATATTGCGCGCCATACCGCAAAATATTTCTGGACACTAGGTGTCCAGAAATATATTGCGCGCCATACCGGCGCACCGCCATACCGCAAAATATTTCTGGACACTAGAAAAATATTGCGCGCCATACCGCAAAATATTTCTGGACACTAGAAATATATTGCGCGCCATACCGCAAAATATTTCTGGACACTAGAAATATATTGCGCGCCATACCGCAAAATATTTCTGGACACTAGGTGTCCAGAAATATATTGCGCGCCATACCGCAAAGTATTTCTGGACACTAGGTGTCCAGAAATATATTGCGCGCCATACCGCAAAGTATTTCTGGACACTAGGTGTCCAGAAATATATTGCGCGCCATACCGCAAAATATTTCTGGACACTAGAAATATATTGCGCGCCATACCGCAAAATATTTCTTGACACTATGTGTCCAGAAATATATTGCGCGCCATACCGCAAAGACACATAGTGTCCAAAAATATTTTGCGGTATGGCGCGCAAAATATTTCTGGACCTAGTGTCCAGAAATACTTTGCGGTATGGCGCGCAAAATATTTCTGGACCTAGTGTCCAGAAATACTTTGCGGTATGGCGCGCAATATATTTCTGGACACCTAGTGTCCAGAAATATTTTGCGGTATGGCGCGCAATATATTTCTAGTGTCCAGAAATATTTTGCGGTATGGCGCGCAATATATTTCTAGTGTCCAGAAATATTTTGCGGTATGGCGCGCAATATATTTCTGGACACCTAGTGTCCAGAAATATTTTGCGGTATGGCGCGCAATATATTTCTGGTGTCCAGAAATATTTTGCGGTATGGCGCGCAATATATTTCTAGTGTCCAGAAATATTTTGCGGTATGGCGCGCAATATTTTTCTGGACACCTAGTGTCGGTATGGCGGTATGGCGGTGCGCCGGTATGGCACGCAATATATTTCTGGACACCTAGTGTCCAGAAATACTTTGCGGTATGGCGCGCAATATATTTCTGGACACCTAGTGTCCAGAAATACTTTGCGGTATGGCGCGCAATATATTTCTGGACACCTAGTGTCCAGAAATATTTTGCGGTATGGCGCGCAATATTTTTCTGGACACCTAGTGTCCAGAAATCTTTTGCGGTATGGCGCGCAATATATTTCTGGACACCTAGTGTCCAGAAATATTTTGCGGTATGGCGCGCAATATATTTCTAGTGTCCAGAAATATTTTGCGGTATGGCGCGCAATATATTTCTAGTGTCCAGAAATATTTTGCGGTATGGCGCGCAATATATTTCTGGACACCTAGTGTCCAGAAATATTTTGCGGTATGGCGCGCAATATATTTCTGGACACCTAGTGTCCAGAAATATTTTGCGGTATGGCGCGCAATATATTTCTGGACACCTAGTGTCCAGAAATACTTTGCGGTATGGCGCGCAATATATTTCTGGACACATAGTAAGGCGCGCAATATTTTTCTAGTGTCCAGAAATATTTTGCGGTATGGCGCGCAATATATTTCTGGACACCTAGTGTCGGTATGGCGGTATGGCGGTGCGCCGGTATGGCGCGCAATATATTTCTGGACACCTAGTGTCCAGAAATATTTTGCGGTATGGCGGTATGGCGGTGCGCCGGTATGGCGCGCAATATATTTCTGGACACCTAGTGTCCAGAAATATTTTGCGGTATGGCGCGCAATATATTTCTGGACACCTAGTGTCCAGAAATATTTTGTGGTATGGCGCGCAATATATTTCTGGACACCTAGTGTCCAGAAATACTTTGCGGTATGGCGCGCAATATATTTCTGGACACATAGTGTCCAAAAATATTTTGCGGTATGGCGCGCAATGTATTTCTGGACACCTAGTGTCCAGAAATATATTGCGCGCCATACCGCAAAATATTTCTGGACAAAAATATTTTGCGGTATGGCGCGCAATGTATTTCTGGACACCTAGTGTCCAGAAATATATTGCGCGCCATACCGCAAAATATTTCTGGACACTAGAAATATATTGCGCGCCATACCGCAAAATATTTCTGGACACTATGTGTCCAGAAATATATTGCGCGCCATACCGCAAAGTATTTCTGGACACTAGGTGTCCAGAAATATATTGCGCGCCATACCGCAAAGTATTCCTGGACACTAGGTGTCCAGAAATATATTGCGCGCCATACCGCAAAATATTTCTGGACACTAGAAATATATTGCGCGCCATACCGCAAAGTATTTCTGGACACTAGGTGTCCAGAAATATGTTGCGCACCATACCGCAAAATATTTCTGGACACTAGGTGTCCAGAAATATGTTGCGCACCATACCGCAAAATATTTCTGGACACTAGAAATATATTGCGCGCCATACCGCAAAGTATTTCTGGACACTAGGTGTCCAGAAATATATTGCGCGCCATACCGCAAAATATTTCTGGACACTAGGTGTGCGCCATACCGCAAAATATTTCTTTACGCTAGGTGTCCAGAGATATATTGCGCGCCATACTAGCATCGTCGTGTTGGAGCGTTTTGTCAGGTAATCCTCCAACTGCCATATCTGCCCTATTAGACCTATCTAGGACTTAAAAACACCTTTGGTGATGTGTTCGTGTGTGTATTAACAGAATCCGATGCGTTGGAGCGCATTTCAGGACATCTGAATTTTTGGCTACTTTTGTATAGCTAGCATCGTCGTGTTGGAGCGTTTTGTCAGGTAATCCTACAACTGCCATATCTGCCCTATTAGACCTATCTAGGACTTAAAAACACCTTTGGTGATATGTTCGTGTGTGTATTAACAGAATCCGATGCGTTGGAGCGCATTTCAGGACATCTGAATTTTTGGCTACTTTTGTATAGCTAGCATCGTCGTGTTGGAGCGTTTTGTCAGGTGATCCTCCAACTGCCATATCTGCCCTATTAGACCTATCTAGGACTTAAAAACACCTTTGGTGATGTGTTCGTGTGTGTATTAACAGAATCAGATGCGTTATAGCGCATCTCAGGACATCTGAATTTTTGGCTACTTTTTTTTAGCTAGCATCGTCGTGTTGGAGCGTTTTGTCAGGTAATTGTCAGGTAATCCTCCAACTGCCATATCTGCCCTATTAGACCTATCTAGGACTTAAAAACACCTTTGGTGATATGTTCGTGTGTGTATTAAGAGAATCCGATGCGTTGGAGCGCATTTCAGGACATCTGAGTTTTTGGCTACTTTTGTATAGCTAGCATCGTCGTGTTGGAGCGTTTTGTCAGGTAATCCTCCAACTGCCATATCTGCCCTATTAGACCTATCTAGGACTTAAAAACACCTTTGGTGATGTGTTCGTGTGTGTATTAACAGAATCCGATGCGTTGGAGCGCATTTCAGGACATCTCAATTTTTGGCTACTTTTGTATAGCTAGCATCGTCGTGTTGGAGCGTTTTGTCAGGTAATTGTCAGGTAATCCTCCAACTGCCATATCTGCCCTATTAGACCTATCTAGGACTTAAAAACACCTTTGGTGATGTGTTCGTGTGTGTATTAACAGAATTCGATGCTTTGGAGCGCATTTCAGGACATCTGAGTTTTTGGCTACTTTTGTATAGCTAGCATCGTCGTGTTGGAGCATTTTGTCAGGTAATCCTCCAACTGCCATATCTGCCCTATTAGACCTATTTAGGACTTAAAAACACCTTTGGTGATGTGTTCGTGTGTGTATTAACAGAATCCGATGCGTTGGAGCGCATTTCAGGACATCTGAATTTTTGGCTACTTTTGTATAGCTAGCATCGTCGTGTTGGAGCGTTTTGTCAGGTAATCCTCCAACTGCCATATCTGCCCTATTAGACCTATCTAGGACTTAAAAACACCTTTGGTGATATGTTCGTGTGTGTATTAACAGAATCCGATGCGTTGGAGCGCATTTCAGGACATCTGAATTTTTGGCTACTTTTGTATAGCTAGCATCGTCGTGTTGGAGCGTTTTGTCAGGTGATCCTCCAACTGCCATATCTGCCCAATTAGACCTATCTAGGACTTAAAAACACCTTTGGTGATGTGTTCGTGTGTGTATTAACAGAATCAGATGCGTTATAGCGCATCTCAGGACATCTGAATTTTTGGCTACTTTTTTTTAGCTAGCATCGTCGTGTTGGAGCGTTTTGTCAGGTAATTGTCAGGTAATCCTCCAACTGCCATATCTGCCCTATTAGACCTATATAGGACTTAAAAACACCTTTGGTGATGTGTTCGTGTGTGTATTAACAGAATCCGATGCGTTGGAGCGCATTTCAGGACATCTCAATTTTTGGCTACTTTTGTATAGCTAGCATCGTCGTGTTGGAGCGTTTTGTCAGGTAATCCTCCAACTGCCATATCTGCCCTATTAGACCCATCTAGGACTTAAAAACACCTTTGGTGATGTGTTCGTGTGTGTATTAACAGAATCCGATGCGTTGGAGCGCATTTCAGGACATCTGAATTTTTGGCTACTTTTGTATAGCTAGCATCGTCGTGTTGGAGCGTTTTGTCAGGTAATTGTCAGGTTATCCTCCAACTGCCATATCTGCCCTATTAGACCTATCTAGGACTTAAAAACACCTTTGGTGATGTGTTCGTGTGTGTATTAACAGAATTCGATGCTTTGGAGCGCATTTCAGGACATCTGAGTTTTTGGCTACTTTTGTATAGCTAGCATCGTCGTGTTGGAGCGTTTTGTCAGGTAATTGTCAGGTAATCCTCCAACTGCCATATCTGCCCTATTAGACCTATCTAGGACTTAAAAACACCTTTGGTGATGTGTTCGTGTGTGTATTAACAGAATCCGATGCGTTGGAGCGCATTTCAGGACATCTCAATTTTTGGCTACTTTTGTATAGCTAGCATCGTCGTGTTGGAGCGTTTTGTCAGGTAATTGTCAGGTTATCCTCCAACTGCCATATCTGCCCTATTAGACCTATCTAGGACTTAAAAACACCTTTGGTGATGTGTTCGTGTGTGTATTAACAGAATTCGATGCTTTGGAGCGCATTTCAGGACATCTGAGTTTTTGGCTACTTTTGTATAGCTAGCATCGTCGTGTTGGAGCGTTTTGTCAGGTAATCCTCCAACTGCCATATCTGCCCTATTAGACCCATCTAGGACTTAAAAACACCTTTGGTGATGTGTTCGTGTGTGTATTAACAGAATCCGATGCGTTGGAGCGCATTTCAGGACATCTCAATTTTTGGCTACTTTTGTATAGCTAGCATCGTCGTGTTGGAGCGTTTTGTCAGGTAATTGTCAGGTTATCCTCCAACTGCCATATCTGCCCTATTAGACCTATCTAGGACTTAAAAACACCTTTGGTGATGTGTTCGTGTGTGTATTAACAGAATTCGATGCTTTGGAGCGCATTTCAGGACATCTGAGTTTTTGGCTACTTTTGTATAGCTAGCATCGTCGTGTTGGAGCGTTTTGTCAGGTAATTGTCAGGTAATCCTCCAACTGCCATATCTGCCCTATTAGACCTATTTAGGACTTAAAAACACCTTTGGTGATGTGTTCGTGTGTGTATTAACAGAATCCGATGCGTTGGAGCGCATTTCAGGACATCTCAATTTTTGGCTACTTTTGTATAAGTTAACAACAAATAAATTAAAACAAACTCGTCGATCACCGGATGTTCCCACAACCTGAATTCTCCCAGACAGAATTCTATGAAACAGGTGCAATAGAACACCTCAGCAAAATATTCCCAGTGCACCTTCCCAGTGCACCGTCATAGAACTGCATATTGCTGATTAAACAAAACGCGCGTATAAATGCATGTCGAGTAATCGACAGTTTTTTAGTCTTAGTTCAAACCAATAAAGGGTCAGGCAATCTGCCTGAAATTATATTTTTTTAAAAAAGCAAACTTATTATTCTTTAACTGGCGCCCGAGCAGGGACTGCTACGCGGCACTGTTCCAAATTAACTCAACACTAAATCAAGCGCGAAAGTCGGGAGTGTTATACCTCGTGAATCAGAGTGGACGCCAAGCCACCAAGTGATAGTTCGTGCGAAACAAATAAGTGGACACCAGGCCACAACCAAATTAAAAAGAGTGGACGCCAAGCCACCAAGTGTAAAAGTGCGTGCAAAAATAAGTGGACACCAAGCCACAAGAAACAAGTGGACACCAAGCCACAGAAGTATTGTGAATAAGTGACGTGGACACCAAGCCACGCGGACCAGTGTTTGTGAGAGGGAAAAGAGGCCCCCCAGTAATCCCTTAAGGAAGGACAAAAAGGAGTCCAGTTGGACAGCCGCCCTCACCAGCGTTTAGCAGTTGCCGGAAAATATAAATTCGTTATGAGAATAATCTTAATCTTGTAAGTCGATTTTGAGATTGTACTGATTTTTTGTTTGATAAGAACTTAGACTCACACTATTTTACATTTTATAACTACTCTTTATTCTGTACTACTATTGTTAAGCTCCTGTAATAAATTCACTACATTATTTAAGCCCACAATTCAAATTTGACCCATAACTTACTGTAATTATTGTTTAATCGTTTGTGAAATTTTACCATTGCTTCAATAATGTCTAATCCAAATAATTTGATCAGACCCGCGCGGTTAGATGTACCAGTCCAAAATGCTGCACCCCAAGTCCCTAATCCCCCTGACGATAACCTTATCCAACTTATTTCAAGACTAGTGACAGAGACATTACAGATACAAGGACGTCAGACGTCATTTAACAGACAACCGAAATTTGGCCGTATGGACAAAATCCCGGACGTAGTTAAAAGCTTACGTGAATTTTCTGGCCAAGCCCAAGAATTTAATTCTTGGAAGAAGAGTGTCGAGAGGATACTCAAAATTTATGAGCATCTAAAAGGCACTGCCAAATACTATGGCATTCTCTCAGTTATTAGAAATAAGATCACTGGACACGCGGACATAGCATTAGAATCATATAATACCCCATTAAATTGGGAGAAAATATCCAAATGCTTGACGTTGCACTACGCCGACAAAAGGGATCTTGGTACTCTCGAATACCAGTTAACAACCTTAGTGCAAGGAAATAGTTCTATTCCGGAATTTTATCAAACAGTTTACCATCATTTGTCTTTAATTCTCAACAAGCTAGGATCAATGGAAATGAGCCAAGAATCCTTAAATAATATGACACAATGCTACAGGGATAAGGCACTTGACACGTTTGTCAGAGGCCTTAAAGGAGACCTACCCAGACTCTTAAGCATAAGAGAACCCGTGGATCTGCCTCAAGCGCTGCACCTGTGCCTAAAGTTGCAAAATGTCGATTTTAGAACACAACACGCTAACAATTCGCAGTCGACTAGTAGGAAAATCATCCAGCATATTCAACCACCAGTTCCTCCCAGAAAGTTTGCTCCAGCTAATCCTACACCAATTCCCGCTCCTAGGCGAGAATTTTATCCCCAACTTCTCCATAATCCTCAGCTTCCTCAGCCACCACAGTTTTTTAGAACACAAGGTCAACCTCACATGTCACACCAGCAACAACGGTTACCACCAAATCAGCGCCCGCTCCCTCCAAAACCGATGGATATCGACTACTCTGTAAGAACAGCAAATGTCAACTACCAAAACAGACCCCAAAACATAGCCCCAAAACGTCAACAAATACAACAGGTTCATCAACCACAAAAGATGCAACGTATCTACCACACAGACGAAATCCACATATCCGCAACCCTCTCCCTAATAAAAAAAACTCTTTTGCGAACTCAGTTGGGGGTAATATCAAAATCACTCACAACTGTTTTATTCAATTATTCGGCCCCAATAGAGAAAAAATACAATTTTTCATCCTTCCCAGCCTTATTTCCTTCGACGGAATAATCGGTAACGACACGTTAAAATACCTGAACGCTGTCATTCATACCCAAGAAAATTATATGACAATCTACCCAAACCTAATCGTGCCCCTTAAACAACATTTCACAAACAATGTCAATAATATAAATATTCGGACCTCCCACTTGACTAAAGAAGAAGCCACTAACCTTACTAACATTATTAAAAAATTTCCTAATCTGTTTTCCGATCCGGACGAAAAATTAACTTACGCGACATCAGTAAAAGGAGAAATAAGAACCACATCTAGCGACCCCGTTTATTCCAAATCATATCCCTATCCAAGAGCACTCAAGGAAGAAGTCGAAAAGCAGATCAACAAATTATTAGAGGATAACATTATTAGGCCATCCAAATCACCGTATAATTCTCCGGTTTGGATAGTACCCAAGAAATTAGACGCCTCTGGGGAAAAGAAATTCCGGATGGTTATCGATTATCGGAAGTTAAATTCCGTTACCATCGCGGACAGGTACCCTATCCCCGAAATAAATGAAGTTCTCGCCAATCTTGGCAACAATAAACTTTTTACAATAATAGATTTAAAAAGTGGATTTCACCAAATAAAGCTCAAAGAGTCGGATATCGAAAAAACTGCGTTTTCTGTCAACAATGGAAAGTTCGAGTTTACTCGCCTTCCATTCGGCCTGAAAAATGCTCCGGCCATATTCCAAAGAGCTCTCGATGAAATCCTTACAGAACACATTGGAAAACGATGTTATGTCTATATCGATGACATAGTCATCTTTGGTAAAGACGAAACAGAACATCTCGAAAATTTAAGAACTATATTTGAGACACTTGAGCACGCCAACATGAAAATCCAGTTGGATAAGTGTGAATTTTTACAAAGACAGGTCGAATTTTTAGGATTTGTTATCGGCACCAATGGAATTAAAACCAACCCTAAAAAGATTGAGGCCATTTCCGAATTACCACCTCCAAAAACTCTTAAAGATTTACGATCATTTCTAGGTATGTCAGGCTATTATCGTCGTTTTATTAAAGATTACGCGAAAATAGCTAAACCCCTGACATCCCTTTTAAGAGGGGAAGACGGACGAGTGTCCAGACATATTTCAAAAAACAGATCCATCAACCTCGATGCAAAAGCTTTAGAATCCTTTCAAAAAATTAAACAATCCTTAGTTTCGCAAGAAGTAACCCTCACTTACCCCAACTTCGACAAAGACTTCGAACTCACAACAGACGCTTCAGACTTTGCGATTGGTGCTGTACTTTCTCAAGACGGCAAGCCAATAACATTTTTATCCAGGACATTGACAAAAACAGAGGAAATCTATGCCACTAACGAGAAGGAGATGCTCGCCATAATTTGGGCTCTCAACTCGCTTAGGAATTTCCTTTACGGATCGAAAAAGGTAAAAATCTACACAGACCATCAGCCATTAACATAAGCGCTGAGTAACAAAAATACAAACCACAAGATGAAGCGTTGGAAGGCAATCCTGGAAGAATATAACTACGAGCTAACGTACAAGCCAGGGAAATCTAATGTAGTTGCCGATGCCTTATCACGACTTCCTCAGACACAGACAAAAATTAACTCAATGACAATGTCACAACATAGTGACGAGAGCTCCTCACATAACTTAATCCCAACCGTAGAATCACCTATAAACACCTTCCGCAACCAACTCATTCTTGAAACCGGTAACGAAACTAGCCACCAGTTTGTAATTACATTTCCTACATACCACAGACACATCTTCATACAACCCAATTATACTGATACTGATATCATAAACATATTTAAGAAATATCTCAACCCTAGTACAATAAACGGACTACTTACAAGCGAAGAGATTATGGGACGAATACAAAATATCTACCCATTACACTTTTCTAACTACAAAATAAGGTTCACGCAAACAAAAGTAGAAGACGTAACAGATGAAGCCGAGCAGGAGAACAAAATTCTGAAGATCCATCGCAGAGCTCATCGAAGTCCAGAAGAAAACCGTAAACAATTGTTAGAAACTCTCTATTTTCCAAAAATGGCATCCAAAATCAAAAGATTAGTTAAAAACTGCCAAACATGTAAAGAAAACAAATACGACCGACATCCAAACAAACCTTTCATTGAACCAACCCCTATTCCAAATTATCCTGGCCACACAGTACACCTTGACATCTTCTCAACAGAAAAAATCCTCGTATTAACTGCTATATGTAAACTTACTAAATTTGCAAAAACTCGTATAATCCAATCAAGAGCAATAACCGATATTAGGCAACCTTTGAGAGAAATTCTATTCTCATTTTGTGTTCCAGAAAATGTTGTCATCGACAACGAAAAAGCACTAAATTCTGCGTCAATAACTTTCATGATGGAAGACGAATTGGGAATACGCATTTTCAAGACCCCACCATATAAAAGCGAGGTCAACGGACAGATCGAGCGGTTCCATTCCACTCTTTCTGAAATTATGCGATGTCTCAAAGCAGAACAAACGCCCCGCTCTTTTGACGAACTTCTCGAAAGAGCTACCAACGAGTATAACTTTACAATCCATTCCACCACTGGCAAAAAACCAGTCGAACTCTTTTTCGGTCGTTCACCCAGAATAACTCCTGAAGAACTTGAAGAGAGTCGCCAACAGAACATAGAACGGATAACAAAAAAACAACAAAAGGACATAGAATATCACAACAAGAAACGAAAACCAAACAAAACATACAATCCAGGAGACATTATTTTCGTCAAGCACAACAAAAGATTAGGCTCCAAATTGACATTCCGATACAAAAAAGAAATAGTCAAAGAAAACAAAAATACAGTAGTGAAAACAGAATCAGGAAGGACTGTTCACAAAAGCCACATTAGGAACTAACTAACACTTCTACTACTTTCTTTATTTCAGACTCGCACTCCATTCTGTGACAGGAGAAATCCAAAGTTAGATTTCTCTAGTTCACGATTCGTCTCCATACATACCGGACAAGCAAAACTACAGGACGGAAATTTAAAACTAATACATGAAATCGACCTTGACCAATACGAACGATTCATGACAGCAATTTCTCCAGCACTTGAGCTTAACTCAACTAGAAACGATCCCTTATTCCCTTACCTATCCCACGAACTCCAACAAATTCAAAATTTATCTCAAGCCAAGGAAAATTAAAAGATCTCTAAACTTTATAGGGTCAGCATGGAAGTGGATTGCTGGCAATCCAGACCACGAAGATCTTATAACAATAAAACGTAAAATAAACAATCTGCTAGTGAACTCTAACGGTCAAATTATTATTAATAAATTACATAACGAACGAATCAATAATCTTACTAAAATCACAAATGAAATTGAAGCAATGCTAAAAGAAAATAAATATGTCAATAAAGACATTGTATCCGAACTTCAATATAAATTCAAAATTGTAAAAGAAGAATTACAAAATATAAATTTAGCTATTCATTGGGCAAAAGCAGGAGTTGTCAACTCATTAATATTATCAAAAGAAGAAATAAGATTAGCTATTGATAAATTAAATAAAGAAAATTTTCCATTTCCCACTATAGAAGAAGCTCTAGATTTTGCAGATATCAAAATTATAACCAATTCCATTTCAATTCTATACATTGTCAATATCCCAATAACTGATCCTTATAATTATGAAAAATTATTAATAAAACCAGTCAAACGAAAAGGAATCACAATAGATATCAATTATAAAGAAATTGTAATGAACGATGAAAAAATTTACGGTTTAATCAAAGAATGTAAGACAATAAATTATGTCTCAATTTGTAATAAAAGAAACACTATCAATCTTGTAAACTCGACATGCATTCCCAATTTATTAAACAGCAAAAAAGCAACATGCGATTTGATGAACAGTCAACACATCCCCACAATAGAGGAAATATCTCCCGGAATAATACTGCTAAATGCCTTCAACGGAACTCTTCAGGTTGAATCTACACATCGCAACCTCACTGGCACCTTTCTAATCAAATTTGATAAAACCAACATTACAATCAACAACAAAGTATTTGTCGCACAAGAAGTATCCGCACATAAAATCCTCCCATCAATCCTACAACAAACTCTGAAGGAGAAAAAATTCCACAAACTTCTATCTCTGGAGATGATGGGCGAATTACACATCAACAATACAAAACAAATCCAATTGCTGCAATTAGACCACGAATCTCAAACTCTTATCAGCTATGGGACAATCATATCAATTGGAATCATGCTCATTGTCCTAGCAGCCTACAAAATCTTCAATAAGGGAAAAAGCACAAAAGAAATCCTTCAACAGCCAGAGATGAAAACTGCAGAAATTCCTTTACACCTGAAAGTCACACCAAACTCAGATGACCCCATCATTCCCCGAACAAAGTTCTACGACCTTCCATACTTTTAAGCGATTGAGGACCATCGCATTTAGAGGGGGAAGAGTTAACAACAAATAAATTAAAACAAACTCGTCGATCACCGGATGTTCCCACAACCTGAATTCTCCCAGACAGAATTCTATGAAACAGGTGCAATAGAACACCTCAGCAAAATATTCCCAGTGCACCTTCCCAGTGCACCGTCACAGAACCGCATATTGCTGATTAAACAAAACGCGCGTATAAATGCATGTCGAGTAATCGACAGTTTTTTAGTCTTAGTTCAAACCAATAAAGGGTCAGGCAATCTGCCTGAAATTATATTTTTTTAAAAAAGCAAACTTATTATTCTTTAACTTATAGCATCGTCGTGTTGGAGCGTTTTGTCAGGTAATCCTCCAACTGCCATATCTGCCCTATTAGACCTATCTAGGACTTAAAAACACCTTTGGTGATATGTTCGTGTGTGTATTAACAGAATCCGATGCGTTGGAGCGCATTTCAGGACATCTGAATTTTTGGCTACTTTTGTATAGCTAGCATCGTCGTGTTGGAGCGTTTTGTCAGGTAATTGTCAGGTAATCCTCCAACTGCCATATCTGCCCTATTAGACCTATCTAGGACTTAAAAACACCTTTGGTGATGTGTTCGTGTGTGTATTAACAGAATCTGATGCGTTGGAGCGCATTTCAGGACAACTGAATTTTTGGCTACTTTTGTATAGCTAGCATCGTCGTGTTGGAGCGTTTTGTCAGGTAATCCTCCAACTGCCATATCTGCCCTATTAGACCTATCTAGGACTTAAAAACGCCTTTGGTGATGTGTTCGTGTGTGTATTAACAGAATCCGATGAGTTGGAGCGCATTTCAGAACAACTGAATTTTTGGCTACTTTTGTATAGCTAGCATCGTCGTGTTGGAGCGTTTTGTCAGGTAATTGTCAGGTAATCCTCCAACTGCCATATCTGCCCTATTAGACCTATCTAGGACTTAAAAACACCTTTGGTGATGTGTTCGTGTGTGTATTAACAGAATCCGATGCGTTGGAGCGCATTTCAGGACAACTGAATTTTTGGCTACTTTTGTATAGCTAGCATCGTCGTGTTGGAGCGTTTTGTCAGGTAATCCTCCAACTGCCATATCTGCCCTATTAGACCTATCTAGGACTTAAAAACGCCTTTGGTGATGTGTTCGTGTGTGTATTAACAGAATCCGATGAGTTGGAGCGCATTTCAGAACAACTGAATTTTTGGCTACTTTTGTATAGCTAGCATCGTCGTGTTGGAGCGTTTTGTCAGGTAATCCTCCAACTGCCATATCTGCCCTATTAGACTTATCTAGGACTTAAAAACACCTTTGGTGATGTGTTCGTGTGTGTATTAACAGAATCCGATGCGTTGGAGCGCATTTCAGGACATCTGAATTTTTGGCTACTTTTGTATAGCTAGCATCGTCGTGTTGGAGCGTTTTGTCAGGTAATCCTCCAACTGCCATATCTGCCCTATTAGACCTATCTAGGACTTAAAAACACCTTTGGTGATGTGTTCGTGTGTGTATTAACAGAATCCGATGCGTTGGAGCGCATTTCAGGACATCTGAATTTTTGGCTACTTTTGTATAGCTAGCATCGTCGTGTTGGAGCGTTTTGTCAGGTAATCCTCCAACCGCCATATCTGCCCTATTAGACCTATCTAGGACTTAAAAACACCTTTGGTGATGTGTTCGTGTGTGTATTAACAGAATCCGACGCGTTGGAGCGCATTTCAGGACATCTGAGTTTTTGGCTACTTTTGTATAGCTTGCATCGTCGTGTTGGAGCGTTTTGTCAGGTAATTGTCAGCTAATCCTCCAACTGCCATATCTGCCCTATTAGACCTATCTAGGACTTAAAAACACCTTTGGTGATGTGTTCGTGAGTGTATTAACAGAATCCGATGCGTTGGAGCGCATTTCAGGACATCTGAATTTTTGGCTACTTTTGTATAGCTAGCATCGTCGTGTTGGAGCGTTTTGTCAGGTAATCCTCCAACTGCCATATCTGCCCTATTAGACTTATCTAGGACTTAAAAACACCTTTGGTGATGTGTTCGTGTGTGTATTAACAGAATCCGATGCGTTGGAGCGCATTTCAGGACATCTGAATTTTTGGCTACTTTTGTATAGCTAGCATCGTCGTGTTGGAGCGTTTTGTCAGGTAATCCTCCAACTGCCATATCTGCCCTATTAGACCTATCTAGGACTTAAAAACACCTTTGGTGATGTGTTCGTGTGTGTATTAACAGAATCCGACGCGTTGGAGCGCATTTCAGGACATCTGAGTTTTTGGCTACTTTTGTATAGCTTGCATCGTCGTGTTGGAGCGTTTTGTCAGGTAATTGTCAGCTAATCCTCCAACTGCCATATCTGCCCTATTAGACCTATCTAGGACTTAAAAACACCTTTGGTGATGTGTTCGTGAGTGTATTAACAGAATCCGATGCGTTGGAGCGCATTTCAGGACATCTGAATTTTTGGCTACTTTTGTATAGCTAGCATCGTCGTGTTGGAGCGTTTTGTCAGGTAATTGTCAGGTAATCCTCCAACTGCCATATCTGCCCTATTAGACCTATCTAGGACTTAAAAACACCTTTGGTGATGTGTTCGTGTGTGTATTAACAGAATCCGATGCGTTGGAGCGCATTTCAGGACATCTGAGTTTTTGGCTACTTTTGTATAGCTAGCATCGTCGTGTTGGAGCGTTTTGTCAGGTAATCCTCCAACCGCCATATCTGCCCTATTAGACCTATCTAGGACTTAAAAACACCTTTGGTGATGTGTTCGTGTGTGTATTAACAGAATCCGACGCGTTGGAGCGCATTTCAGGACATCTGAGTTTTTGGCTACTTTTGTATAGCTTGCATCGTCGTGTTGGAGCGTTTTGTCAGGTAATTGTCAGGTAATCCTCCAACTGCCATATCTGCCCTATTAGACCTATCTAGGACTTAAAAACACCTTTGGTGATGTGTTCGTGTGTGTATTAACAGAATCCGATGCGTTGGAGCGCATTTCCGGGCATCTGAGTTTTTGGCTACTTTTGTATAGCTAGCATCGTCGTGTTGGAGCGTTTTGTCAGGTAATCCTCCAACCGCCATATCTGCCCTATTAGACCTATCTAGGACTTAAAAACACCTTTGGTGATGTGTTCGTGTGTGTATTAACAGAATCCGACGCGTTGGAGCGCATTTCAGGACATCTGAGTTTTTGGCTACTTTTGTATAGCTTGCATCGTCGTGTTGGAGCGTTTTGTCAGGTAATTGTCAGGTAATCCTCCAACTGCCATATCTGCCCTATTAGACCTATCTAGGACTTAAAAACACCTTTGGTGATGTGTTCGTGTGTGTATTAACAGAATCCGATGCGTTGGAGCGCATTTCAGGACATCTGAATTTTTGGCTACTTTTGTATAGCTAGCATCGTCGTGTTGGAGCGTTTTGTCAGGTAATCCTCCAACCGCCATATCTGCCCTATTAGACCTATCTAGGACTTAAAAACACCTTTGGTGATGTGTTCGTGTGTGTATTAACAGAATCCGACGCGTTGGAGCGCATTTCAGGACATCTGAGTTTTTGGCTACTTTTGTATAGCTTGCATCGTCGTGTTGGAGCGTTTTGTCAGGTAATTGTCAGCTAATCCTCCAACTGCCATATCTGCCCTATTAGACCTATCTAGGACTTAAAAACACCTTTGGTGATGTGTTCGTGAGTGTATTAACAGAATCCGATGCGTTGGAGCGCATTTCAGGACATCTGAATTTTTGGCTACTTTTGTATAGCTAGCATCGTCGTGTTGGAGCGTTTTGTCAGGTAATCCTCCAACTGCCATATCTGCCCTATTAGACTTATCTAGGACTTAAAAACACCTTTGGTGATGTGTTCGTGTGTGTATTAACAGAATCCGATGCGTTGGAGCGCATTTCAGGACATCTGAATTTTTGGCTACTTTTGTATAGCTAGCATCGTCGTGTTGGAGCGTTTTGTCAGGTAATCCTCCAACTGCCATATCTGCCCTATTAGACCTATCTAGGACTTAAAAACACCTTTGGTGATGTGTTCGTGTGTGTATTAACAGAATCCGACGCGTTGGAGCGCATTTCAGGACATCTGAGTTTTTGGCTACTTTTGTATAGCTTGCATCGTCGTGTTGGAGCGTTTTGTCAGGTAATTGTCAGCTAATCCTCCAACTGCCATATCTGCCCTATTAGACCTATCTAGGACTTAAAAACACCTTTGGTGATGTGTTCGTGAGTGTATTAACAGAATCCGATGCGTTGGAGCGCATTTCAGGACATCTGAATTTTTGGCTACTTTTGTATAGCTAGCATCGTCGTGTTGGAGCGTTTTGTCAGGTAATTGTCAGGTAATCCTCCAACTGCCATATCTGCCCTATTAGACCTATCGAGGACTTAAAAACACCTTTGGTGATGTGTTCGTGTGTGTATTAACAGAATCCGATGCGTTGGAGCGCATTTCAGGACATCTGAGTTTTTGGCTACTTTTGTATAGCTAGCATCGTCGTGTTGGAGCGTTTTGTCAGGTAATCCTCCAACCGCCATATCTGCCCTATTAGACCTATCTAGGACTTAAAAACACCTTTGGTGATGTGTTCGTGTGTGTATTAACAGAATCCGACGCGTTGGAGCGCATTTCAGGACATCTGAGTTTTTGGCTACTTTTGTATAGCTTGCATCGTCGTGTTGGAGCGTTTTGTCAGGTAATTGTCAGCTAATCCTCCAACTGCCATATCTGCCCTATTAGACCTATCTAGGACTTAAAAACACCTTTGGTGATGTGTTCGTGAGTGTATTAACAGAATCCGATGCGTTGGAGCGCATTTCAGGACATCTGAATTTTTGGCTACTTTTGTATAGCATCGTCGTGTTGGAGCGTTTTGTCAGGTAATCCTCCAACTGCCATATCTGCCCTATTAGACCTATCTAGGACTTTAAAACATCTTTGGTGATGTGTTCGTGTGTGTATTAACAGAATCCGATGCGTTGGAGCGCATTTCAGGACATCTGAGTTTTTGGCTACTTTTGTATAGCTAGCATCGTCGTGTTGGAGCGTTTTGTCAGGTAATCCTCCAACCGCCATATCTGCCCTATTAGACCTATCTAGGACTTAAAAACACCTTTGGTGATGTGTTCGTGTGTGTATTAACAGAATCCGACGCGTTGGAGCGCATTTCAGGACATCTGAATTTTTGGCTACTTTTGTATAGCTAGCATCGTCGTGTTGGAGCGTTTTGTCAGGTAATCCTCCAACTGCCATATCTGCCCTATTAGACTTATCTAGGACTTAAAAACACCTTTGGTGATGTGTTCGTGTGTGTATTAACAGAATCCGATGCGTTGGAGCGCATTTCAGGACATCTGAATTTTTGGCTACTTTTGTATAGCTAGCATCGTCGTGTTGGAGCGTTTGGTCAGGTAATCCTCCAACTGCCATATCTGCCCTATTAGACCTATCTAGGACTTAAAAACACCTTTGGTGATGTGTTCGTGTGTGTATTAACAAAATCCGATGCGTTAGAGCGCATTTCAGGACATCTGAGTTTTTGGCTACTTTTGTATAGCTAGCATCGTCGTGTTGGAGCGTTTTGTCAGGTAATCCTCCAACTGCCATATCTGCCCTATTAGACTTATCTAGGACTTAAAAACACCTTTGGTGATGTGTTCGTGTGTGTATTAACAAAATCCGATGCGTTGGAGCGCATTTCAGGACATCTGAATTTTTGGCTACTTTTGTATAGCTAGCATCGTCGTGTTGGAGCGTTTTGTCAGGTAATCCTCCAACTGCCATATCTGCCCTATTAGACCTATCTAGGACTTAAAAACACCTTTGGTGATGTGTTCGTGTGTGTATTAACAAAATCCGATGCGTTAGAGCGCATTTCAGGACATCTGAGTTTTTGGCTACTTTTGTATAGCTAGCATCGTCGTGTTGGAGCGTTTTGTCAGGTAATCCTCCAACTGCCATATCTGCCCTATTAGACTTATCTAGGACTTAAAAACACCTTTGGTGATGTGTTCGTGTGTGTATTAACAAAATCCGATGCGTTAGAGCGCATTTCAGGACATCTGAGTTTTTGGCTACTTTTGTATAGCTAGCATCGTCGTGTTGGAGCGTTTTGTCAGGTAATCCTCCAACTGCCATATCTGCCCTATTAGACTTATCTAGGACTTAAAAACACCTTTGGTGATGTGTTCGTGTGTGTATTAACAAAATCCGATGCGTTGGAGCGCATTTCAGGACATCTGAATTTTTGGCTACTTTTGTATAGCTAGCATCGTCGTGTTGGAGCGTTTTGTCAGGTAATCCTCCAACTGCCATATCTGCCCTATTAGACCTATCTAGGACTTAAAAACACCTTTGGTGATGTGTTCGTGTGTGTATTAACAAAATCCGATGCGTTAGAGCGCATTTCAGGACATCTGAGTTTTTGGCTACTTTTGTATAGCTAGCATCGTCGTGTTGGAGCATTTTGTCAGGTAATTGTCAGGTAATCCTCCAACTGCCATATCTGCCCTATTAGACCTATCTAGGACTTAAAAACATCTTTGGCGATGTGTTCGTGTGTGTATTAACAGAATCCGATGCGTTGGAGCGCATTTCAGGACATCTGAATTTTTGGCTACTTTTGTATAGCTAGCATCGTCGTGTTGGAGCGTTTTGTCAGGTAATCCTCCAACTGCCATATCTGCCCTATTAGACCTATCTAGGACTTAAAAACACCTTTGGTGATGTGTTCGTGTGTGTATTAACAAAATCCGATGCGTTAGAGCGCATTTCAGGACATCTGAGTTTTTGGCTACTTTTGTATAGCTAGCATCGTCGTGTTGGAGCGTTTTGTCAGGTAATCCTCCAACTGCCATATCTGCCCTATTAGACCTATCTAGGACTTAAAAACATCTTTGGTGATGTGTTCGTGTGTGTATTAACAGAATCCGATGCGTTGGAGCGCATTTCAGGACATCTGAATTTTTGGCTACTTTTGTATAGCTAGCATCGTCGTGTTGGAGCGTTTTGTCAGGTAATCCTCCAACTGCCATATCTGCCCTATTAGACTTATCTAGGACTTAAAAACACCTTTGGTGATGTGTTCGTGTGTGTATTAACAGAATCCGATGCGTTGGAGCGCATTTCAGGACATCTGAATTTTTGGCTACTTTTGTATAGCTAGCATCGTCGTTTTGTCAGGTAATTGTCAGGTAATCCTCCAACTGCCATATCTGCCCTATTAGACCTATCTAGGACTTAAAAACACCTTTGGTGATGTGTTCGTGTGTGTATTAACAGAATCCGACGCGTTGGAGCGCATTTCAGGACATCTGAGTTTTTGGCTACTTTTGTATAGCTAGCATCGTCATGTTGGAGCGTTTTGTCAGGTAATCCTCCAACTGCCATATCTGCCCTATTAGACTTATCTAGGACTTAAAAACACCTTTGGTGATGTGTTCGTGTGTGTATTAACAAAATCCGATGCGTTGGAGCGCATTTCAGGACATCTGAATTTTTGGCTACTTTTGTATAGCTAGCATCGTCGTGTTGGAGCATTTTGTCAGGTAATTGTCAGCTAATCCTCCAACTGCCATATCTGCCCTATTAGACCTATCTAGGACTTAAAAACACCTTTGGTGATGTGTTCGTGTGTGTATTAACAAAATCCGATGCGTTGGAGCGCATTTCAGGACATCTGAATTTTTGGCTACTTTTGTATAGCTAGCATCGTCGTGTTGGAGCATTTTGTCAGGTAATTGTCAGGTAATCCTCCAACTGCCATATCTGCCCTATTAGACCTATCTAGGACTTAAAAACATCTTTGGTGATGTGTTCGTGTGTGTATTAACAGAATCCGATGCGTTGGAGCGCATTTCAGGACATCTGAATTTTTGGCTACTTTTGTATAGCTAGCATCGTCGTGTTGGAGCGTTTTGTCAGGTAATCCTCCAACTGCCATATCTGCCCTATTAGACCTATCTAGGACTTAAAAACACCTTTGGTGATGTGTTCATGTGTGTATTAACAGAATCCGATGCGTTGGAGCGCATTTCAGGACATCTGAATTTTTGGCTACTTTTGTATAGCTAGCATCGTCGTGTTGGAGCGTTTTGTCAGGTAATCCTCCAACTGCCATATCTGCCCTATTAGACCTATCTAGGACTTAAAAACACCTTTGGTGATGTGTTCGTGTGTGTATTAACAAAATCCGATGCGTTAGAGCGCATTTCAGGACATCTGAATTTTTGGCTACTTTTGTATAGCTAGCATCGTCGTTTTGTCAGGTAATTGTCAGGTAATCCTCCAACTGCCATATCTGCCCTATTAGACCTATCTAGGACTTAAAAACACCTTTGGTGATGTGTTCGTGTGTGTATTAACAGAATCCGACGCGTTGGAGCGCATTTCAGGACATCTGAGTTTTTGGCTACTTTTGTATAGCTAGCATCGTCGTGTTGGAGCGTTTTGTCAGGTAATCCTCCAACTGCCATATCTGCCCTATTAGACTTATCTAGGACTTAAAAACACCTTTGGTGATGTGTTCGTGTGTGTATTAACAAAATCCGATGCGTTGGAGCGCATTTCAGGACATCTGAATTTTTGGCTACTTTTGTATAGCTAGCATCGTCGTGTTGGAGCATTTTGTCAGGTAATTGTCAGCTAATCCTCCAACTGCCATATCTGCCCTATTAGACCTATCTAGGACTTAAAAACACCTTTGGTGATGTGTTCGTGTGTGTATTAACAAAATCCGATGCGTTGGAGCGCATTTCAGGACATCTGAATTTTTGGCTACTTTTGTATAGCTAGCATCGTCGTGTTGGAGCGTTTTGTCAGGTAATCCTCCAACTGCCATATCTGCCCTATTAGACCTATCTAGGACTTAAAAACACCTTTGGTGATGTGTTCATGTGTGTATTAACAGAATCCGATGCGTTGAAGCGCATTTCAGGACATCTGAATTTTTGGCTACTTTTGTATAGCTAGCATCGTCGTGTTGGAGCGTTTTGTCAGGTAATCCTCCAACTGCCATATCTGCCCTATTAGACTTATCTAGGACTTAAAAACACCTTTGGTGATGTGTTCGTGTGTGTATTAACAGAATCCGATGCGTTGGAGCGCATTTCAGGACATCTGAATTTTTGGCTACTTTTGTATAGCTAGCATCGTCGTGTTGGAGCGTTTTGTCAGGTAATCCTCCAACTGCCATATCTGCCCTATTAGACCTATCTAGGACTTAAAAACACCTTTGGTGATGTGTTCGTGTGTGTATTAACAAAATCCGATGCGTTAGAGCGCATTTCAGGACATCTGAATTTTTGGCTACTTTTGTATAGCTAGCATCGTCGTGTTGGAGCGTTTTGTCAGGTAATCCTCCAACTGCCATATCTGCCCTATTAGACCTATCTAGGACTTAAAAACACCTTTGGTGATGTGTTCGTGTGTGTATTAACAGAATCCGATGCGTTGGAGCGCATTTCAGGACATCTGAATTTTTGGCTACTTTTGTATAGCTAGCATCGTCGTGTTGGAGCGTTTTGTCAGGTAATCCTCCAACTGCCATATCTGCCCTATTAGACCTATCTAGGACTTAAAAACACCTTTGGTGATGTGTTCGTGTGTGTATTAACAAAATCCGATGCGTTAGAGCGCATTTCAGGACATCTGAATTTTTGGCTACTTTTGTATAGCTAGCATCGTCGTGTTGGAGCGTTTTGTCAGGTAATCCTCCAACTGCCATATCTGCCCTATTAGACCTATCTAGGACTTAAAAACACCTTTGGTGATGTGTTCGTGTGTGTATTAACAGAATCCGATGCGTTGGAGCGCATTTCAGGACATCTGAATTTTTGGCTACTTTTGTATAGCTAGCATCGTCGTTTTGTCAGGTAATTGTCAGGTAATCCTCCAACTGCCATATCTGCCCTATTAGACCTATCTAGGACTTAAAAACACCTTTGGTGATGTGTTCGTGTGTGTATTAACAGAATCCGATGCGTTGGAGCGCATTTCAGGACATCTGAATTTTTGGCTACTTTTGTATAGCTAGCATCGTCGTTTTGTCAGGTAATTGTCAGGTAATCCTCCAACTGCCATATCTGCCCTATTAGACCTATCTAGGACTTAAAAACACCTTTGGTGATGTGTTCGTGTGTGTATTAACAGAATCCGATGCGTTGGAGCGCATTTCAGGACATCTGAATTTTTGGCTACTTTTGTATAGCTAGCATCGTCGTTTTGTCAGGTAATTGTCAGGTAATCCTCCAACTGCCATATCTGCCCTATTAGACCTATCTAGGACTTAAAAACACCTTTGGTGATGTGTTCGTGTGTATATTAACAGAATCCGATGCGTTGGAGCGCATTTCAGGACATCTGAATTTTTGGCTACTTTTGTATAGCTAGCATCGTCGTGTTGGAGCGTTTTGTCAGGTAATCCTCCAACTGCCATATCTGCCCTATTAGACCTATCTAGGACTTTAAAACATCTTTGGTGATGTGTTCGTGTGTGTATTAACAGAATCCGATGCGTTGGAGCGCATTTCAGGACATCTGAGTTTTTGGCTACTTTTGTATAGCTAGCATCGTCGTGTTGGAGCGTTTTGTCAGCTAATCCTCCAACTGCCATATCTGCCCTTTTAGACCTATCTTGGACTTAAAAACACCTTTGGTGATGTGTTCGTGTGTGTATTAACAGAATCCGATGCGTTGGAGCGCATTTCAGGACATCTGAATTTTTGGCTACTTTTGTATAGCTAGCATCGTCGTGTTGGAGCATTTTGTCAGGTAATTGTCAGGTAATACTCCAACTGCCCTATTAGACCTATCTAGGACTTAAAAACACCTTTGGTGATGTGTTCGTGTGTGTATTAACAGAATCCGATGCGTTGGAGCGCATTTCAGGACATCTGAATTTTTGGCTACTTTTGTATAGCTAGCATCGTCGTGTTGGAGCATTTTGTCAGGTAATTGTCAGGTAATACTCCAACTGCCCTATTAGACCTATCTAGGACTTAAAAACACCTTTGGTGATGTGTTCGTGTGTGTATTAACAGAATCCGATGCGTTGGAGCGCATTTCAGGACATCTGAATTTTTGGCTACTTTTGTATAGCTAGCATCGTCGTGTTGGAGCGTTTTGTCAGGTAATTGTCAGCTAATCCTCCAACTGCCATATCTGCCCTATTAGACCTATCTAGGACTTAAAAACATCTTTGGTGATGTGTTCATGTGTGTATTAACAGAATCCGATGCGTTGGAGCGCATTTCAGGACATCTGAATTTTTGGCTACTTTTGTATAGCTAGCATCGTCGTGTTGGAGCGTTTTGTCAGGTAATCCTCCAACTGCCATATCTGCCCTATTAGACCTATCTAGGACTTAAAAACACCTTTGGTGATGTGTTCATGTGTGTATTAACAGAATCCGATGCGTTGGAGCGCATTTCAGGACATCTGAATTTTTGGCTACTTTTGTATAGCTAGCATCGTCGTGTTGGAGCGTTTTGTCAGGTAATCCTCCAACTGCCATATCTGCCCTATTAGACCTATCTAGGACTTAAAAACACCTTTGGTGATGTGTTCGTGTGTGTATTAACAGAATCCGATGCGTTGGAGCGCATTTCAGGACATCTGAATTTTTGGCTACTTTTGTATAGCTAGCATCGTCGTGTTGGAGCGTTTTGTCAGGTAATCCTCCAACTGCCATATCTGCCCTATTAGACCTATCTAGGACTTAAACACACCTTTGGTGATGTGTTCGTGTGAGTATTAACAGAATCCGATGCGTTGGAGCGCATTTCAGGACATCTGAACTTTTGGCTACTTTTGTATAGCTAGCATCGTCGTGTTGGAGCGTTTTGTCAGGTAATCCTCCAACTGCCATATCTGCCCTATTAGACCTATCTAGGACTTAAAAACACCTTTGGTGATGTGTTCGTGTGTGTATTAACAAAATCCGATGCGTTAGAGCGCATTTCAGGACATCTGAGTTTTTGGCTACTTTTGTATAGCTAGCATCGTCGTGTTGGAGCGTTTTGTCAGGTAATCCTCCAACTGCCATATCTGCCCTATTAGACTTATCTAGGACTTAAAAACACCTTTGGTGATGTGTTCGTGTGTGTATTAACAAAATCCGATGCGTTGGAGCGCATTTCAGGACATCTGAATTTTTGGCTACTTTTGTATAGCTAGCATCGTCGTGTTGGAGCATTTTGTCAGGTAATTGTCAGGTAATCCTCCAACTGCCATATCTGCCCTATTAGACCTATCTAGGACTTAAAAACATCTTTGGTGATGTGTTCGTGTGTGTATTAACAGAATCCGATGCGTTGGAGCGCATTTCAGGACATCTGAATTTTTGGCTACTTTTGTATAGCTAGCATCGTCGTGTTGGAGCGTTTTGTCAGGTAATCCTCCAACTGCCATATCTGCCCTATTAGACCTATCTAGGACTTAAAAACACCTTTGGTGATGTGTTCGTGTGTGTATTAACAGAATCCGACGCGTTGGAGCGCATTTCAGGACATCTGAGTTTTTGGCTACTTTTGTATAGCTTGCATCGTCGTGTTGGAGCGTTTTGTCAGGTAATTGTCAGCTAATCCTCCAACTGCCATATCTGCCCTATTAGACCTATCTAGGACTTAAAAACACCTTTGGTGATGTGTTCGTGAGTGTATTAACAGAATCCGATGCGTTGGAGCGCATTTCAGGACATCTGAATTTTTGGCTACTTTTGTATAGCATCGTCGTGTTGGAGCGTTTTGTCAGGTAATCCTCCAACTGCCATATCTGCCCTATTAGACCTATCTAGGACTTTAAAACATCTTTGGTGATGTGTTCGTGTGTGTATTAACAGAATCCGATGCGTTGGAGCGCATTTCAGGACATCTGAGTTTTTGGCTACTTTTGTATAGCTAGCATCGTCGTGTTGGAGCGTTTTGTCAGGTAATCCTCCAACCGCCATATCTGCCCTATTAGACCTATCTAGGACTTAAAAACACCTTTGGTGATGTGTTCGTGTGTGTATTAACAGAATCCGACGCGTTGGAGCGCATTTCAGGACATCTGAATTTTTGGCTACTTTTGTATAGCTAGCATCGTCGTGTTGGAGCGTTTTGTCAGGTAATCCTCCAACTGCCATATCTGCCCTATTAGACTTATCTAGGACTTAAAAACACCTTTGGTGATGTGTTCGTGTGTGTATTAACAGAATCCGATGCGTTGGAGCGCATTTCAGGACATCTGAATTTTTGGCTACTTTTGTATAGCTAGCATCGTCGTTTTGTCAGGTAATTGTCAGGTAATCCTCCAACTACCATATCTGCCCTATTAGACCTATCTAGGACTTAAAAACACCTTTGGTGATGTGTTCGTGTGTGTATTAACAGAATCCGATGCGTTGGAGCGCATTTCAGGACATCTGAATTTTTGGCTACTTTTGTATAGCTAGCATCGTCGTGTTGGAGCATTTTGTCAGGTAATTGTCTGGTAATCCTCCAACTGCCATATCTGCCCTATTAGACCTATCTAGGACTTAAAAACACCTTTGGTGATGTGTTCGTGTGTGTATTAACAGAATCCGATACGTTGGAGCGCATTTCAGCACATCTCAATTTTTGGCTACTTTTATATATCGTCGTGTTGGAGCGTTTTGTCAGGTAATCCTCCAACTGCCATATCTGCCCTATTAGACCTATCTAGGACTTAAAAACGCCTTTGGTGATGTGTTCGTGTGTGTATTAACAGAATCCGATGCGCGGGAGCGCATTTCAGGACATCTGAATTTTTTGCTACTTTTGTATAGCTAGCATCGTCGTGTTGGAACGTTCTGTCAGGTAATCCTCCAACTGCCATATCTGCCCTTTTAGACCT
Organism: Eristalis intricaria; assembly: GCA_964034865.1. Lineage (NCBI taxonomy): Eukaryota > Metazoa > Arthropoda > Insecta > Diptera > Syrphidae > Eristalis > Eristalis intricaria. Next base: position 64,234,185 of record OZ035876.1, on the reverse strand, counting down.
ATCTTGGACTTAAAAACACCTTTGGTGATGTGTTCGTGTGTGTATTAACAGAATCCGATGCGTTGGAGCGCATTTCAGGACATCTGAGTTTTTGGCTACTTTTGTATAGCTAGCATCTTCGTGTTGGAGCGTTTTGTCAGGTAATCCTCCAACTGCCATATCTGCCCTATTAGACCTATCTAGGACTTAAAAACACCTTTGGTGATGTGTTCGTGTGTGTATTAACAGAATCCGATGCGTTGGAGCGCATTTCAGGACATCTGAATTTTTTGCTACTTTTGTATAGCTAGCATCGTCGTGTTGGAACGTTCTGTCAGGTAATCCTCCAACTGCCATATCTGCCCTTTTAGACCTATCTTGGACTTAAAAACACCTTTGGTGATGTGTTCGTGTGTGTATTAACAGAATCCGATGCGTTGGAGCGCATTTCAGGACATCTGAGTTTTTGGCTACTTTTGTATAGCTAGCATCTTCGTGTTGGAGCGTTTTGTCAGGTAATCCTCCAACTGCCATATCTGCCCTATTAGACCTATCTAGGACTTAAAAACACCTTTGGTGATGTGTTCGTGTGTGTATTAACAGAATCCGATGCGTTGGAGCGCATTTCAGGACATCTGAATTTTTTGCTACTTTTGTATAGCTAGCATCGTCGTGTTGGAACGTTCTGTCAGGTAATCCTCCAACTGCCATATCTGCCCTTTTAGACCTATCTTGGACTTAAAAACACCTTTGGTGATGTGTTCGTGTGTGTATTAACAGAATCCGATGCGTTGGAGCGCATTTCAGGACATCTGAGTTTTTGGCTACTTTTGTATAGCTAGCATCGTCGTGTTGGAGCGTTTTGTCAGGTAATCCTCCAACTGCCATATCTGCCCTTTTAGACCTATCTTGGACTTAAAAACACCTTTGGTGATGTGTTCGTGTGTGTATTAACAGAATCCGATGCGTTGGAGCGCATTTCAGGACATCTGAATTTTTGGCTACTTTTGTATAGCTAGCATCGTCGTGTTGGAGGGTTTTGTCAGGTAATCCTCCAACTGCCATATCTGCCCTATTAGACCTATCTAGGACTTAAAAACACCTTTGGTGATGTGTTCGTGTGTGTATTAACAGAATCCGATGCGTTGGAGCGCATTTCAGGACATCTGAATTTTTGGCTACTTTTGTATAGCTAGCATCGTCGTGTTGAAGCGTTTTGTCAGGTAATTCTCCAACTGCCATATCTGCCCTATTAGACCTATCTAGGACTTAAAAACACCTTTGGTGATGTGTTCGTGTGTGTATTAACAGAATCCGATGCGTTGGAGCGCATTTCAGGACATCTGAATTTTTTACTACTTTTGTATAGCTAGCATCGTCGTGTTGGAGCGTTTTGTCAGGTAATCCTCCAACTGCCATATCTGCCCTATTACACCTATCTAGGACTTAAAAACACCTTTGGTGATGTGTTCGTTTGTCCAAAGTCTCGGATTCGATTAATATACGTAAGAACACAGCACCACCAAACACACAAATCTCGGCATCCTCAATTTGTACTCCAAATCATCCAATGTCGTCTCTTCGTTGATAAATTGCTGGTTCGAGATTGACCAGAGTCCAGAAACAAGTTGCTATACGGTCGCACAATTTGTTTCTTGATACCAAGGTTTCGGGGCGCAATATCACAGACAATCATTATTCTGTGATTCTTATAACAGAAGTTATAAGCAAAAATGTAATTATTTGATACAGATAGGCGTAAGTCATTGCAATGGAGGGCCCACCAGTGGAGTACTGGTTCATCCATTAAGAGAATGAAACGCTTTACTTCGTCCTCTTCCTTTGCGTATATCATGCAACACTCCCAAACGCACTGCTTACTTCCCTTCCACAGCAAGAATTATGTATATCTGCTTTTACACCACTTTCAAGTTTTGTGTGAGTTGTTACGTGAGCTGGTGTGCCGTCTACTCCTGTTCTCTTCCGTATATTTGCCTGGGCTTTGCCTATGTAAATTTATAGTCAAACGCAAATTTCTGAATGTTTTAAGGGAGACATTTGTATGGGACTCTTACGCTAAGGCTACATATATGAAGATACACATATATTATGAAAGTATAAGAAAAAGTTCTCTTCATTCCATTTAAAGGCGAGCTGGGTATAGATCTGGCTTCGTTAACATGATGACGTATGTATGTAAGTAATATGCAGATTTGTTATTTATGTCACTGGTTGTTGCAATTACTGATTGATTGTAATCTCTATCTAATTACTTCGCATAAGGGTCACAAAATGAAATCTGATTGCAAGATAAATCTACATTACAGTAGTGAGTAACCAAGATAACTTGAACAGTTGATCCTATACATATATGTCTTAACAGTGCAGGCGGGTATGTATGCATGTATAGTATATACGGTGCTGAATTGCATAAGTCCATAGATGTGGCTGAGCTGAACACGTGGGCGTATCTGCTTTGGTTCATGAATGTGGCTGCGTTAAGCATGGCCGCCGTACTGTGTATCTTCATCCGTATGGCTGAGTTAAACATGGCCGCTAGCGGTACTGGGTGCAATATATTTCTGGACACCACAGTGTCCGTTTGATGACAGAGAGTGATAATCCGAGATCTAGGCGAGGTGTGGGATCAACGTTTTGTAAGGAATTGCGTGGTTCTCATACACTCTATCGCACATATGTGTGTGACCCCTGCTCGCCCTCGGCAGCGCAACTAGCTCACCCTTACCAACCGCTTATAGTTCAACATTTTGGGTTTTTTTCCGAAAAGTTGATCGGTGTTGGGAAACTTTGTTGTTGATGGATGCGATCTCGAACTGTTGTCGGGTTGGATATTTATTTTTTTTTTGTCGACTGTTTGGTTCTGGAGTCTCGGCTGCAGATGTACGTTGTGGTGTGCATGGCCTTCGCGGACTTTCGGTGAAGTCTATAGACACTTGTACACACGATTTGGAGCGACATGATTCAATCTATTTGAGAATTGGCGGCCTCTGCCAATGGGTGCCACGACTCGCTTGAAATATTTTTTTTTAGGAGTGACTTGAGGGTTTTCGTCGGGTGGTACTTAATTTTCTTGTACTCGAGTGTCGCCCCTACTGGTCCGTAGATATGTCTGTATCTTGGGCCAACTATCCCATTATAGATTAAGGTTCGGTCCTATAAGGGCCACAATTTTCAAGCAGCAGCTCACAAATGACACAACGAAGTCCAGTCCAGGCCACAAGCCGATTAATATACGTAAAAATTTTAAGTGAAAATGTCAATGTCGGGCTACATCTCGGATTCGATTAATATACGTACGAACACACTACCAAACATGCGCAGAAGTCATCGGTAGGTCAAACACGGCCGGTATGGTAGTCAGGAGATGATGTGCAAAAACGGCTAAAAATCTACCTACCTCGGGCTACTAATACACACACGAACACACTACCAAAGGTCGTTTTAAGTCGTAGATAGGTCTAGTAGTCTCTAGTGCATAGGACAATTCGATTGTCATAGCTAGGGCTATTTTTTAAAAGCTTATTGAACCTGTGGATTGGTGTCGTCATCTTTCTCCTCTGTGGGGTCTATAGTAGGGTAGGTCAAATAGAAGCTTCTTTTCACTACTTCAAAAAAAATTAACAAAATTAAATGTTTGTTCATGCGTTATGGCTTAATTACTTAGAACAAACATTCCCATTATTTATGAAATACAACGTCGTTCAAGTGCCTGCCTCGGCTGGCTTCGCAGTAGCGCATTCTGTCACCCCAATTTTTCATGACCTTGCTGATTGACATCGCCAAGACGGATGATTGAGGCGATTTGAGAATTCGGTGCGCAAAAGATCGATTGTGGCATGAGCTGTGCGGCATGGCCCGCAATCCTGTATGAAGCAGAGGTCATCCAAATCCGTGTCTTCAATTTGAGTAAAAAAAAAGTCTGTAAACATGACTCTGTAACGCCCACCTTTGACTGAAAAGTTGTTCCCAGCCTCATTTTCGAGAAAAATGGCCCGATTATGTTCTCGCAGCCACTTTCTCATTTGTGCAGTATTGTCCAGTAGCACAGCAGTCTCACTAAATTTTTACACAAACTTGCGTACAGCAGTCGCGGTGGGTGGTGCATTTCGGCTAAAACTCCTTTTCAAAAAAACGCACTGATTAGGCACAGCACTCATTTATATCAAAAATAAGTCACAATATTTCCCAACTACGTTCGAGCGTATAGCGAATCATTTCGTTCCGCGGACGTGTGATATCGACTTTCTGTCAGGATTTCATTCAGGAAACAGTCGGGAGTGTCAAAATAACCTATGATTTAGAAAAAAACACTTGATGGCCCACATTTTAAGGCTTAAGTTGGCGAATTTAGCCTCGATCTGAATCGTCGTCAGGCGCTCGTTCACAGGCCTGAACGAAAAGACTTTGTACCTGAGTCTGCCTCTAACGACGATATCCAGATCCAAACAGGCGCTGTTTTTCTAGCCGCCCGAATGGCTCGGCTTAATAATCATAGCCTTTATATGTATTGCAAGCTTGGTTCCTCTGCTATTTTATAATACTAATCAGAAACACAGGGAACATTCACAAATAACTAGATTGAACTGCTTCTAAATGGATTCTCTTAAGCGGACAAATGTACGGTAATCGTTGGCTGGTAGGTATGATTTTGGTTGTTTTTTTTTTTCCTCTTAAGCGGACGTTCTCCTGTGTTGACAAAAAACTTCTGTCCCGTGACTGTCCACTTCAGATAGACTTCACTGTATTTTTAATTCAAAATTATTGTCTTGCTGACCAAAGATTTTAAATCATGTTTTTATGAACCACACTGTATCTGGTTACATTTTCAGCAACTGTAAGAAAGCATTTAGTCCACACTGTGATCCTCTCCTCCTTCATGAAGCGTCATCACCAGCCCCTATCCACCTACAACTACCGCATTCCCCGTGCAGTCCAGCATAGCCGCACCCATCAGCATCGATCACCACCTTGCCGTACGCTCTTATCGCTCGTCGGTGTGACAGAAACGTAACCGAACCGCAGTGCGAATCGCCTTCAACTAATCCTGAGTAGACACTGCCTCTCTAGACACTCTCTCTCTCTCTCTCGGGTAACTGTGCGGCTAGAGTAGAGAATCCAGACAAGAGCTAATCGCATTCAGTGTGTAAGAAGTGGCCGTAGCTCCAAGTCGCTTCTCCGCCCGGCAGAACCCCCTCGTTGCTTCGCAGCGATAATTGAACTAATTTATTCAAGTGGTTTATTTTTTTTTCTTTTTTGTTTGTTCGCGTTGAGATTTGCATTCGTTTCGATTTCGTAGAATGAGTGGCTTTTGTGTGTATGACTGTGATACCGGAAGTGATGATGCTTGGGGCTTGCTGATGCTGATACGCGCCGAGGCGGACAAGAAGATCTCGATATTGGGTGTAACTTGTGTCAGTGGGAACACGAGTGCGGACAATGCGTGCCGGAATACGCTGCGTGTGCTGAAAACCGCCGACAGACTCGATGTAGGTACACCGTTTCAGTTGTGCTCTTGGACTTTAGTTAATCTTATCTCTCGCAATGTTTGTACATGCGTGCGTGAATATCTTTATCTTTTATGAACTAGTGCTCGTGTGAAGGTGGACTGGATTGACTGTGACTTGTGTGTGTTTGAGGTTCAAAAGGTGGTTTTAACTCAATTGTGCTAAATTCCTCTGAATAAGTCACATCATTCAGTGTCCCTCTTAAGACAAACTGGAGGTGGACAATGTCTTCTTCACTGCATTCTCCTCGTATAGAGACAAGCGTTCTCCCATTAGGTATTCATTAGGTATTCCGCGCAGCGAAGATAAAATACGTTCTAATTTTGTTCGCGAAATTCCAAATCTCACTCTCTCCTCTCCTCACATTGTGGGTGCTTGTTGTCATGAGCTTTAGACTTTAGACAGAAAACCATAAACAAACATGTCTAAATGCGTTAAGTCGCATCATCTGTGCCGGGGAATTCCACAGACAGCTTGATTCATGAGCTGTGCCTTGTCTTGGCCGACATCTGGCGTAGTATCGTGGTCATGATGAATGGGACTACGTGGGGGGCGTTTCAGAAGCTTTTTCTAGAAATGTGTACTCCGAGTGTATTCTTAGTGACTTCAGAGAGGTGGGGCCGGGAATTAAAATTGAAAGATTGCCAACGTAGAAGTCAATGTACTACACGCCACGGTCATGAGAAAAGCGAAAATATGGTCCAATGAGTCAAAGATTCGAATCAAATGTTGACAAGTTGTGTCTGATCTAGTTTCAATATCAGATTTTAGAGTCAGCGCGTCTTCATCTTATCGTGGACCTTCAAATACCTACACCTGAATTTTTTATTTCGAGTGAATTTAACAGACTATCAATTCCTTGACGTCTCATGGATAAAGGCCTGACCAGGATAAATTCCACAAAATTACGCGAAGAACTAGGTTTCCAATGCTTCCCCTTTGTTTGCTTTAAGCAACAATGTTTTTGTTAATACCTGAAAAATAGTTTATTGACTCCTTACCGCTGGTGGGAGGAAGTCAACTTTGTTTTGTATGAAACAAAAAAATTATTTTGTGCATATCATTGACTGCTTATTCTACATTTTCTATTGGATTCAAATTGCTTATGCTACAAGATATGTACATTGGGTTGTTTTTGATAGGAAGAAATAAGAAGCGAAAGAGGTGCGTACAGGTGAACGAAAAATATGCACTAGAGTGATAGTGGAAATAAGAACTGAATATGCGTCACATATCATTAGTTGTTGTGATCACAACATGCTGGGGCCGCCTAGATCATAAAGTGGTCGTCGGTGAATATTGATGACACTACTAGTTCACCTCGTCGCCTACGTGGTGCTGGGTTAGGAGTGGCCAAGATTTTGATGTTGGCTGACTTTCTTTTCCTAAGTCTTTTCAGTACAGCAAAGCATACTGCGATTGCAATGACAAGTGTTATTATAATAATAATAATATGGGTGGCGCCACAGTCCGAGGTGGACCTGGGCCTAAATTCTCAGCAACCACTTGTGTTGTGCGTGCTATTGCTCTTTCACGCGTCGAAGGGACCTAGAGTTTAATACCGACTCCGAACGACGAATATGAGAAGCTTTTTCTAGACAGGAATACTCTTTGAGCATTGTCAGTGACTCGAAAGAAGTGGAGCCGTGAATTATTATTAAAGGTGATAAATTCGGGTATCGAACCTGGCACCCTCTACGTAGGAGTCGACGCACTTATCCACTACTTCACGGCGACACACCAAGTCTTAATGCACCGCTTAATAAATACTGTTGAATCTTGTGGCTTCGGATTTGGTTAGATAATACTTCTTGACTTCTTTTCTTGCTGTGAAATTTGTGTTCCTACAACAGGTGGTTGTTCGTTGTGATAATACTGATCAGCTGGTAAATCACATATGTTTGGCAGTGGTAAATATGATGACATTATCCTCGTTGTTACTGACTGCCTGCCAAAAATGATCATGCTGGATTGAAGGATCCTGCAGTTTGGTTGCAACTGCAATATTCCGATTGTCATCAATTGAACTGTCGAAGATAATTGGCCACATGCTATGTCTTCATTTACCGCGCTTGGTGTACTGTATATTCAAGTATTTGTGTGGTGCATTTGTACCCAATATAATTGGGGACTAACGTTTTGAACGACGCAGGATAGTGGAATATCTTTTGTAAGTCTTAAGAGCCCTATTTCACAGGAACTAGTTGTCGACTCAGTAAGATACAGAGGATGTTTCACGTGACACCAGAATGTTCCTGTCAATCGCTGCTTACACATCGAAAATGACATTTCGTTCAGAGGGTAGAAGTGGTCGCCTTCAATATTGACTATCAAATAGTCTGATGATGGTACAATGAACGCAACATTTTTTCCCCGCCAAGCTGGTACCGAAAGAATTTTGTACACCTTGAATTCCTCATTCTTCAAAACGAAGTAAATGCTGTCACCGAGAAAGGACACACAACATCGACGACTTGGCCAAAACGTTACCATAGGCACCATAGGTGAAGGACTTCGTCTACTTCGGCTCGCAAGTGAACAGTACGAACAACACCAGTACCGAGATTAAACGCAGAATAACTCTTGCCAATCGCTGTTTCTTTGGGCTCAAGAGGCAATTGTGTAGTAGAGTCCTCTCTCGAAGGACCAAGCTAACATTATATAACACCTTGATCATCCCTGTCCTGGACAGTGCGGAGGCATGGACAATCACAAAAGCGGATGAAGAAGCACTTGGTCTTTTCGAGAGAAAAGTTCTGCGTTCAATCTTTGGTCCTGTCTGCGTTGATGGTTAATGGAGAAGAAGATTCAACCACAAACTGTACGGGCTATTCAGCGGCATGAGCCTAGTCAGGCGTCTACGGATTCAAACTCTAAGATGGCTGGGCCATGTAGAGCGCATGGACTACACTGCTCCAGCCCGAAGAGTCTTCGACTTCGAACCAGTGGGACAACGCAATAGAGAACGCCCACGGAACCGATGGCGCACCCAGGTGGAGAAGGACCTCAATCAACTTGGTGTGCGCAGTTGGAGACAGCTGGCTTAAAATCGTGCCGCCTGAAGAGGCTTACTGGTTGAGGCCCAGAAGCGCCACCAGAAGAAGAAGGAGAAGAATTCTTCATTTTACCAAAGTGGCAATAGCAAATATTTGCGCGTTACTCGTGCTCTTGGTCGTAACGTCTTGTATAGTTGAATTATTGACTCGTGATTCCCTTCTCCCGGTATCATCACGCTTCTTGGCATATTGTTGTGGATTCGAGTAAGTTCAGTTTTCAGTTGAATTGCGTTGCCAGCAAGATGTCTAATAAGGTATTTTGCGTGATGAAGAAGCTTATCATAGTTAAGATTGCAGGGAAAGCTGTTGATATGAACATCTGAAAGGCGTATTCATTGACCCTTTAAGTCTCTAACCTTGAAATCATTTTATACAGTATCCTCATCTCGTTTTGAGTTGCTGCACGATCTTCCTTGAAAAGATTGATAGTGGAATCTATTATACTAGTTTGATTCTTTAATAGATTAAGCAGATGGTTGTCATTTTCTGTGATTTGGGCTATTGTCTGCTCATAGTGAATAGCAAAGATTGATCCACAATTCCGAACAAATTGTTGCTAATTGTTCCGATGAAATCGAAGGGTGATCGTTTCATCCTTTGTGGTGATTCATTGTTTGTGTGACTCAGTACATCATTGTTTGATTCGATTCGTTGTAGTTGTCGATCAAATAAATGTAGGCTGCTATCACAAAGCAAAGTCTTCGATTCTGACGAATTTGTGTTCCACCAAATGTCCTTCATATTTTTTATTAATTTTCTCTACGTATAGACATGTGCCCAAATTCAAGCTAAGAGTACGGAGGGCCTGAATCGGGAGTTGGAGGAAATATCTTCTGCGGCTGCGGATACGAACCAGGCAAACCAAGTACTGCGGCAAAACAACTTGAACGAGGGCACAACTATATTCAAAATAGCCGCACAAAGAAGGAGAAATGCCCAGGAAATTCGTTCACCGAAGTTCATTAACGATGCGCAAGGTCAGCTTCTTGTGGAAGACGCAAAAATTTCACACAGGTGGCGGCAATATTGTGAAAGGCTTTTAAATAAACAGTTTCCCCGGATATACTTTCCAAGAGCCGTTCCCAAATATGATGAAGTACCCGACGTTACAGTCGAAGAAGTTGAAAAGGTGGTCAAATACTTCAAAAACGAAGAGCGGTTGGGCCGGACGAGATACCCTCTGAGTTCTGGAAAAAAATGAGAGATATCGGGTTCAAATGGCTCATGATTTTCATCTCCAAACTTATAAGAGGCGATCCAATGCCTGATCAGTGGAAGGAAAGTTATTTTCTTCCTTTGTACAAAAGAAAAGGCGATACACGAAACTGTGACAATCACTGTTCTATCAAGCTGATGTCACACACCATGATTATCGTGGACATGTACGAGGGAGCAAAGACGAGAGTAAGATGTCCTGCTGGAGCCACCGAGGAGTTTCCAATTAAAGTCGGTGTACACCAGGGAAGCATCTTAAGTCCTTTGCTATTTATTGTTGTCCTTGATTATCTGCTTGAAGGAAAAGTGACGGACCCAAAAGTGCATCAGTTATTCTTTGCTGACGATGGAGCCATCATAAGTGATGATCAAATTTCCCTGCAAAGAGCATAACCTCGTCGGAAAAGGAAAAATAACATAGACATCTGCCAAATAGTTGGTCAGATTGAAGAACACTTTGGTTTTCAACGAACCAACAACCAGGTTTGCATGTCCAATATCTTCAAAATGTATTCCTGGAGTTGTTTCAAAATTTTTAATTTTATAGTCTTCTCTCAAGTGTTGGACAGATATAATGCCTATGGTCAATGCTAACATGCACATCCAAAGAAGTGACTTAAAACTCATTCTTCCCAATAAAATCTGTTCTTGACCATATTCGGGCAGCAAGAACAGAGAGCGACCTGCTTCACTTGAGAATTCTTCTTCGTTCATACTCTGGTCGTCCAGCTGGAGTCCATCATGTAAGTTGGTACCGTGGTCACCCTCCACGCAGAGACCAGAAGAAAATGAGCAAGGTGTATATTCAACTTCTACCTCCAACTAGTTGGTATCCAGAATCTTGGAGAGCAATCTAAATTTGGCGATATATTTTATCAATATCTGAAACATTTTCGGAACCGAGTGATTTATTTAAAAGATATCATCTTGCAACCGCTGGCCTACCAACAAGTGATCATTAAGCGATCAATGAAAGGAAGTTTTGCTGTAGAACTTGCTTCTTTTATTACAGCGTTGTGTGGGACGAAGCAAGGTATCTGAGGCTCACTTCTATCATGTGTGACTTTATTCTTCAAACTTTAGCTTTATACATTTCACTAGCTGCTCTCCGAGACTTTGTCCGCATGAATATCAGTTATCGCGGTTGGATGAAAAATATAACACTGGACTCTCCCTAAGTCGAAACTCTATCTAACTCGAACATTTTCGTCAGATTTAATATACAATTCCCTCGAATTTCCATACAAAACTCCCTCTCTAAGTCAATCTCTCTCTAACTCGAACAGATTATGCTATCCCGTGACAATTCGACTTAGGGGAAGTCCACTGTACCTTCTTACAAATTTGGTTACAATAAAAAGGTTATAATGAGTCAATCTTAAAAGAAAGTCACAAGTTGACAAGGAATATTCAAAGAGGAACAATTCCGAGTTGAGTATCTTTAATCATTTCAATAAAAACACTTGGTGGTACTTTGTTTTATGAATACTTTATTATGAACGCTTTAAAATATTCCAATCAAATAACCCCTTGGTGACCTCGGCGATTGTCTTTTATTCCTGGCTTCTGCTTGCAGTGCAACATCGGCAAATACTGGAGAATGAACTGCGTTCACCTCGTCGCGAGTTGTTGCTGACGAAGACATTTCAATCTGTTGAACTTGTTGCGAGTTGTTGTTGAGGATGTCGGTGTCATGTTACTACATGTAACTCACGCAACAGATTCTCTCAAAATGAAATAAAACATTTTTCATTGATTCTTCGCTCCCATTGTTCGCAGCGTGATGTTATAGTCCTCAAATCTTCCTTGATTAATGAACTATTCAACACAAAAATAATTTTTCAATTCAAACCAGTATTGGCTGAGATTGGCGTGATAAAAGCAAACTCTTCAGCCTTATAATATTATTATAGAAGTATAGATAAAGCGCTGGATTGGAATTTAATTTTTCCCCCACTTGCAAGAATCTGACGACTGCCTAACGTGAGAGGTATTGAATGGCAGACAATAATATATTTTCCATTAGCTTGATCTTTGAGAAGATTTATTTTCAAACTCATCTCTTCGACCGATATTCGAATATTCGATGGATTCTTACTTACCTTACTTACAGGCTTACGACCCAGTGAGTTTCAGAGGCTGAGATATTGCCGCTTCCATCGCTGACGATACTGGGCACTCTGCTTCCAGTCATCAAGACCAATCAGTCTTACCTCCGCTATGACTTATTCTTTATACCGGGGGTTTGGTCTTTTCCTTTTCTCTTCTTCTTCTCTCCTGCTCGAATTCGAAGACCCTCTTAGCTGCAGCATTTTTTTTTTTCCTCTTGTACAACCCTTGCTGTGAAGGAAACGACCCCGATAGCAGGATAGATCTATTGTATCGAAGGGTTGTCTTGACACAGATGGAATTTGTTAAGGTGATATTCCAGGTCACAGTGGCTAGTAAGAAAGCGTGTTAGCAATCGTATGCTATCTTCTTCCGCTTTTATGCCCTCCAAGTGCTTTCAGCTACGAAGCTCTTTTCTGCTTCAATGGGTATGTAAGAATCAAAACAGATCCGTTAAATGTCACCTCTACGGATTATGTTAAGTACGAAAGCATTCTCACTAGGGCTCACATAGGATCTGCTATCACTCGGATGAGATGACTCCACCTCTAAAAGCCATTTGTGCTAGTAAGAAGCGATTGAGATGTTTGCCGCTAGCATTGTGTAGCTCGCAGAAAAACCTTATTAGTCTTAAGAAAAAATAAAACACGCAAACTTCGACCTCTTTATTTCACTACTTCAACTTTTTCCATCTTGATCGTATTGGCGATGAACGATGCACTTATGATGGGGGTTTGTATACCATCGGGAATTTGTGTTTGCTTCGAGAGGAGATGGCAGCTGTGCAGTATCAGAGGATGTACAGAAGGCTTACTTCTGTCTCATTCTCACCAAGTAGCGCGATCTCTGTCCAGCTCCTCCAGTTGCAAGCACTGAGTTGGTTGAGATCCTCCTCCACTTGGATGTGCCAACTTAGGGCGGTCTCTGTTGCGAAGTCCACAGGTACGGAGTCGAAGATTCTTGAGCTAAGTTGTCAATGCACTCTACTCGGCGCAGTCATCTTAGCATTTAGCGTCTACGGATGCCTGGCTGCATAGCCAATGTCTCTATACCGTGTACCGTTCCTGGGTGAATCTTCTCCTCCAAATGACATAAATCCAAACAAAATCGGAGATTTATCGAAGAGACTAAGGACTTCTTCATCCGCTTTTGAGATTGTTCATGCCTCTGCACAGTTGAGTCGCAATGGGGTTGTCAAAGTCCCAAGCGAAGTTAGCATGATCCTCGGAAAGACGTTTTAGTCTCGGTCCTCACCTATTTTATCCGCTTCTGTCTGAATTCCAGGAAACGTCTCATTGACGACTATCGGCAATATCATCCCCAATTGCTAGCAATAGCAAGAACTCCTGAAAGATCGGGCTTCTAGTGTTGGCTTGTGACTTTTGCACGATCTTTTCAGGAATGGTGTTGAAGATGGAACAAGGTAGGACTTCGCTTTGTCCACCTTTTTTGTCATTGCGGGTGTCGATGAGATCGTTACCGACCTTGATGTTGCCGCGAGAGTTATATATCGTTATCCTGTTCAATCTGACGAGCTTGTCAGGAAGCTCAGAACTATGATGTTTATTGAATGTTCGCGCCTATCATTCGGCACAATTATATGATGGGTGTCAGTTTTACGACGTTTGCGTTTCCAATGTCTGCATTAGTCTAAAGATTTGGCTGTAATCTGATCCTCTGACATTAGGCGCACAGATTTGTAGAGTTGTTGTTGAGAGTTTAGTTGTTGACTTAAAATGGAACCACTGCCAACGGGATATGTACCAGTTCTACCAAATAATTGCTCATATAATTAATCCATTGACACGTTAGAGATAAAGATTGTGACATTCCATACTGGACCTCCTGTCATTAAATGTTATAAAAACGCTATCAACAATTTTCGAGGAGGAAGAGAGGTAGAAGTGTGACCTGTGTGGCGGAGTGGATACGTGGGTCGATGGGAGTTATGAATTCAATCCCTCACACGAGCAACGTTCACAATTCACGGTTCCAACTATCTCTCTTCTTCTCTCTCTTTCTCTCTCTCTTTCTTTCTCTCTCTCTCTCTCTCTTTCTTTCTCTCTCTCTTTCTTTCTTTCTCTCTCTCTCTTTCTTTCTCTCTCTCTTTCTTTCTTTCTCTCTCTATTTCTCTAGCCACTGTAAAAGTTCTAAGAGTATGAACTGTTTTGAAAATTCCAACATCCCCGTATGAAGTCGGCATAAATCTATAGGTCCCCTCCGGTCAACACCCGTGGGTAAACAATAGCATGCACAAGTACTTACACGAGCAGTTGTTTTAGAAGCTAAGTTCACCTGTAGTACGATTTTTAACAAAAAGCAGAAAATAGATGATTTTTGGCCTGAATTGAAATCTCGAACAACACAGGAACAGACCCACATTTAGTGAATACCAACACCTTATTCGAAGACAAAGTGGATTATTTGCATGAGCACCTAGAAGTATGCAATCTACTCACAAAGCCTTGGTAATCTTGTCTCCTTTTCATTGGAGGGAAATTAACATCCAAAGTAAATTTTGTTTGCAATTTTAAACATTTGTAGCAAATATATGCAAAGTCCTAGTATGACAACTTGTTTTTAATTTAGTCATCTGTCGTTTAATCATAATCGGGTTCTTAGCAGCAGGTTAGTATCGACTTATTTCTGCGTTTCTTTTTATGTGTCTTTAAGCGTCTTTCGTTTTTCATTTGTAATTTGATGCTACAGTGAAACCTCAATTTGTACACAGAGTGGTTAAGTGGACACCTTTTGGAAACCTTCTTTTCGCTTTGCTTACATATTATGTTCAATAGCAGGGCCAACTCATTTAGGCGGACAAACATTTTGTCACTATCGCTGTCCGCCTCAGAGAAATTTCTCTGCACTAACAGGGCGTTGAATAAATTAAACTGCAATGCACCATCTAACTTACTTTCACGTTTTCATTTCCCTGTTTGAACGTCTACAGTCAGTGTACACCACGTCTACTGCACGCAGTTCCCTCCTCTCCACAAATCAGTCACTTCAGTGAAAACTTCCTAATCTACTTCTCCTCCTGTCCTGTTGTCAAAGGAAAATTTCTCTCTTTCAGATTCCCGTTCACAAGGGAGCTGCTGGGCCGCTGATTCCGAAACCCACCTCCTCTGATATCTACTTCCACGGATTGGATGGCTTCGGTGACCTGGAACCAGACGACTTCAACCACCAAGAGCTGATGCATCAGAAGCACGCCGTCGAGGCCATGTACGCGTACGCCAAACAGGTAACAGTCCTCCCTATCTCTGTCTCTATATCATCTTCTCTCACCCCTCTGTCAGCACCCCAAGGAGGTGACATTCATCCTCGTCGGACCACTCACCAACTTTGCCCTCTGCCTGAGCATGTACGAGGATTTCGCCGAAAATGTGAAGGAAGTTTTCATCATGGGAGGCAACTTCAAAGGTAACATTCCGCCCCCAGTCGCCGGCGAAGCAGACTAACGAACTTTTCACTGCAGGCATTGGGAATGCAACGCACACAGCGGAGTTCAACTTTCACAAGGATCCCGAGGCGGCGAAAATAGTTCTGGAAAAGTGCAAAGCAGCGATAACCATTCTGCCGTGGGAGGCTTGCATGGAGGAGGTCTTCGAAATTCCCTTGGTGAGTGCACATTCGGGCCATGGAGCCTGTTCGGTGAGATAATGTGTTACTTTTGCAGAGTTGGCGGTTGGAGGAACTGTCTCGGGACAGCACATGTCCTGTCGTTGAACTGCTGACACTTGTCGAGGCAAGGCAGTACATTCCAAACGGATACATGCACTGGAGCCCCTGCGATGCGATGCTGGTGGCCACTTGGCTGTTCCCTGAGGAGCTGATCAAGAAGCAGACCTCGTGGCATGCAACGGTGGAGCTCTTTGGAGAGCAAACCCGCGGCCAGATGGTTCTGGATCATCTGCGGCGGCCGGACTATCGGCACAACGTTCGACTTCTGGAGCACCTCAACAGCGAGGTCTTCCAGCGAATCGCGCAGTGGTCTGCTGGGGTTTTAAATGAAATAAACTGAGTGGCTTTGAGTTCTTCTATTTTTTTTTCAACAAAAACACATTTACAGCAGCAGTTTGACGGCGGAGCTGTCACAGGTGGCGGCCCACAGGGCGACCTTCTTGAAGTACTCGTCGTCGATCTTCTGCACCAGGCGGATGTTCTTCTGGGTCTTGTCGGTCTGCAGGTGGTCCAGAACCATTTGCCCGCGTGTCGTGGAGCCGTTCAGCTCGACGGTCGCCTTCCATTGGGACTGCTCGCGGACGATGTTCGAGCCGAAGAGCAACACGGACACCAGCATCGCGTCGCAGGGCTCCCAGTCCTTGTAGCCTTTCGGAAGCAGCTGGGCCTCCTCGACGGGGTTGAGTAGCTTGAGGAACGGCGACTTGGGATCGGACTTTCCCAGAACATTGAACCTCCAATCCTTGAAAGGCGAAATTGATATAGCCAAACTCGTGGTTTTCGGTATCAACTTACCACGCCTATCGAGAACCTTGGCTTGAGACACGCCTCCCAGGGGTAGACCACGATCGGGCTCCGGGCCTTTGTCAGAACAATGTTGGCCGCTTCAGGGTCCAGGAAGAAGTTGAACTCCGCAGCCCCCGACGAGTTGCCAACACCTAGGAGGAAGCAGTTCGTACAGAGGACTTCTTTCAGCGATGTTTACAGGCTTTACCTTGGAAGTTGCCGCCCATGATGTAGTGCGCTTCGACACGCTTGGCGAATCTGTCTCCGTACTTGACCAGGCACAGGGCGACGTTGGTCTGAGGACCCACTGAGATTATGGTCACCTTGTGGGGGTGCTGAAGCAGAGAATGAGAACAGGACAAGCATTTGGATCGCGTTTACCTTCATGACCGCCTCGTAGATCGCCTCCACGGCGTGCTTCTTCTGCACCAGCCTGTCCGTGTCGATGAAGTCGGCGAACTCCACGCCGCCAAATCCATTCTTGCCGTGGTAGAAGTTCACTCCCTCCACGTTGTTCTGCAGCATCGAGTCCGGCGCCCCCATGTACACCGGTATCTGAAAGAGTCTGGTCATCACCCAACTCGACACATCCCCAGCAGACTCACATCCAAGCGCGAACAGGCTTTCAGGATCCGCAGGACATTCGTGCTGGCATCGTACAAGTTGGCGTTCCCCTTGATCGTCGTCACTGCAAGCAGGTGAACCTTACCCAGCTCCTCGGCCCGCAGGAGCATCTGCAAAGCCCACGCGTCGTCGCTGCCCCCGTCACAGTCGTAGATAACGAACTTTTCGCACATTGTCTCGCCTTTGCCTGACCCAGTGATACACTGGCCCGTGGGCCCGAAGACCTCTGATTTATATACTTTGGGCGCGGAATCCGGTTTGGGCACCGAACTGTTGAACAGATGATAACTCTGGCGGCAGAGGAATTTGTTTATCGCAAAGGTTTACGAGATCATTAACGGGAGCAGACATTAAGGCAATTAACTGACGTGCTCGCAAGGCGACAACGTGAGAATTGCAATAAATAAAATTCTGGTTTGACGTGATAAGTGCCTCAAACCTGACAGTGCTCTGTGATGTAATCCGGGGGATATTAGCACTTAAGAGAACGGAAATAGCAATTCGAACTTCGAAGATGTGTTTTTGTTTTTAGGTAGCCGTTGGATTGGACGTGGAAGCCTTGTGAGTCGCGTGGTCTAAGCGAGAAGTTCGTTTATTGTCAACCTGGTTGCGATGTAGTTAAACTGCAGTCTTAGCTTGTAAACGAAAAGAAGTGTATTTCCTGATTTTGACCACTTTAAATAGGCGAGTAGGCGTGAGCTCTTTCAAGCCGTCGAACCAGTATGAGTCATAATTTATCACAGAAAAATAATCATTTCATTATCGTAGCAAGGTTGTGGGGTTATTGACTACGCAGTGATCTTATGGAGCGTTCGGTCACCAAGCTCGTTACCAAGACAAGGCACTGGTGGCTTGCTCATAATAGACTCAGAGGAGCTGGTTCTGTTTCATGGATGTTTCTTTTTTTCTATAATTTGCACGTGCTCAAGGGACTATTAGTACCTTTAAGTGTCCGGGATCAAGACACAGGACGGGCCGAAGTTATCAAGGGTAAAGGGAAAGGAAGTAGTGTAGTGTAAAGTATAAGTGCACACTGTTCTAAAACATTTGCGGATTTCAAAACATGGATTTGTGGGTCTCTGAAGTAAATGCGGCTGGACAACGTCGATCTCTAGACGAATGTTTCGGAGAATGCACTAGTTTAGGTTAGGTTACGTTACCTAGTTACACCATCACCATCATCAACTTTTGAGCCGCATGATCCACTAAAGGGGTCGCTAAGGGTAAAGCACGCACGAAAGATCTCCAGGCAAGTCGATCCTCCGCCGTCTACTCTAACTAATCAGAAGCTATGCCCAAGCGTAACCAGGCGAGTTTATAAACAGCATTCATGGCATCCTCGGAAGTCGTGATGGTCGGGACATTCGTGCCACGTGACCAAATCATCGAAGCATAGCTCTTTCTGTTCACAGAAGCAGCTGCTCAATGTTCCTCGCGCACTGCCGTGTTTCTCGCCATGTCCTGGCGAGTAATTCCCTCAACTTACTTACTTAAGGTGGCGCTACAGTCCGGGGTGGACCTGGGCCTCAACCAACAAACGTCTCCAGCCAGCTCGATGTTTAGCTAGCTGCCTCCAGTTTCGCACGCAAAGTTGGTTGAGTTCCCTTTCCACTTGCGTACGCCACCTGAGTTGTGGTCTTCTTCTAATGCGCCTTCCCTCTGTTGGTTGAAGCTGTGTGAAGGTATGTTTGAGGAGCCAAACGTTGTGACACGTGACAAAAAGTCAACAACATGCAGTGTTCCCAAGCGGTCCCCCAATCGAAGTACTATCCGCCCCCGATGCTGCTTGATTTCGGTGATCGAACGAGAACCGATTTTTTTATTCATGTAATTTTATTTAATTCGCTATATTACGACATAAGTAAATACATTCGTAGTGTGCTGATATGCACCTGCCTAGGTCTGTATCCAGAGACCATTCTCTCTCTCTCTCTTCAACTTGATCTTTCTCAGAAGATAGGATTGAAGAGAGCCACGTTACTTAAGCCTACTTCATTGTTTAAGTAAAGTTAGTCTTAAGTGGTAAGCCTACACGTATTATAATAAGGATAAATAAGACTTTTCTTACCAAACGGCAGTCTCTTTTTACTATATAACTATATGTTACTTACTTGCTAGACAAAAGTACTTAAAACAAGCTTTACTTTCTTAAGAATTTACAAACGTTCTTAATACTAACCTACTGGCCATATGCGAGTACTCTTAGCTGTTCTAATTTATATATATATCTATGCCTTTCGGCTTAGACTATGTTTTTTTTAGTCTTTAGAGACAGTAGTTTATTAATTTGAATTACCAAGAAAACTTGAAAAACTTGGATTAACCTAGCTAACCTATGAAAAAAATAACTTAAAACTAACTTAACCTAACATAACCTTAAAACTACCTTAAATGTCGAAATATGTCCATAACAGACAGACTCGTGCACCAGAGAGTATATGTTATCTATATGCATAACATATACAAATATACGCCGTGGTGCACCTTTTTTTTGATTTTGTATAGTTTTTATCTTAAAATAACTTAATTCTATGTAAGTTGGCCACCATGGTCAACTGTGTCGCCGTTTGGAAGAGCCAACGCCGACGGAGAGCGGTTCTGGTGCAACCACCAATAAAAGTGCCCTTCTTGGGCACACTCTCTCCTGTCCCGAGTAGAGACCGCTCTACTGAATCGGAGGAGATACTCGTGGCTGCGAGCGACATCCGGCTCGTATTGGAGTCGCCTGTCCACTGTTCGGCGTACGACATGGAGGATGATAGGATATCCTTGTGTATCCTGTATAAGGCCAATTGTGTCTAGATAAAGGAATGCTTCGGGAGGAATAAAGCCTTTCATGGTACCTAATATTGGGCTTAAGATCAGACTGTTGGAAGAGGTCATAGCTCGTTCAGTGTGCCTTCTGATCAGCATAATAATAAAATTATTTACCCTATTCACGTTTGCCTCATTGTACAGGACCTCGTTAGGATAGTACTTCTGGTACTCAGACGCGGGTGTGCGATACAGACGGAGACAGCTCCTAAGACACTGCCTCTCGAACAACCTCATCTTTTCCATCTGGGAAGGACTCACGTTTTACCACAATGGACAACCGTACACCATAATTGGCCGTACTAGGGCCATGTAGCAGATTACCTTCACTCTGGTATCAAGTTGACTGCTGAAAAGCAACCTCCTTGCCGCATCAAGGGCTTTTATGGCTTTCGTCAGAGCAATATCTATATGTTTGACAAAATAAATATTGACCAAATCAACTACACTTTTTACAGCTAACGGCCGACTATGCGGGTCAACTATGCCAAACTCACGCCAGTTTTGGGGCGTATCTCACGGTGCCCTGAACAACGGGGTCCGGAAAAATCTAGTTTCGCACTTCTGGAAGTTGATAAGCAACTTCTAGTCGTCGTAAAATCTCTGAATTTTCTCGAAGTCACGCTGCAACACGATGTTTATTAAATCGACCTTCGGATCTGATCTGTACGCAACTAGGTCGTCGGAGTACGCAATTAAGTGCGGCATGGAACCTATAAGATCTGCAGTCTCTCTCCCACTCACTAGGGCTGTTAATTTTTTGACAGAACGCAACGGATTCCATGTGTTTGCACCTTTTTTCATTAATTTGTGAACCGAAATACCGAAATGGATCTCTGTGGATCGCGAAAAACTCATTGTCGATTCGCGAAGTGATTGGTTGAATTCGCAGAGATATTTTTTGATATTTTAGATTTCCAAAAATCCGTAATTCCAAACGCATAAGTCCAGCATACGAAAAAATATACATCTTTGCTCATGTGTCCTGAAATCTGGTTATTTGGAAAAAATCTCATGCGAAAGGCCCTTAACCAAGTTTCTGTGGATATTTTCTTCATCAATGAACATGCGCCACAAACGACGTTGAACGGAATCATTTAAAACGCTTGTTTAAAAATAAGCCAACATAAAATAAGTTGCGACCGTGGCAACTCACCCTGTAGATTCCATCGACGACACCCAGTTTGAGTGCCGCAGTAAAATATTGCAATGTCAATCACAATCACAGACACAAACCCCACCATAGCTTCACCAACGCCATCAGTCAGACATTCAACATAACTCTCCACTTTCTTGTATTCGTTGACGTTCGTTTGTTTTTCTAAACAATTTGAGTGCGTTTCCCGCAAATTGACTCTCTCTGCTGTGCGCTCTTTCTCTACACGCGCTCTCTTCGCACCCAGGACAAGCCAACAGCGAAACGGCAAAACCAAACATCGAAAATGGCGATAAATGTCAGACGACAGAAGTGAACAAGTGTTGTATGTTATCGGCTCTGTTCAACACAGTCGCGGGCATAACACTAATTTTATTTGTGATTCATTATATTTATTACATAATTAATGCAATAGCCGGTGATAAAATGCAATCCGACGACGCTAAGTACATAAAAAAGTGAGTTTCGGCCCGCCAACCGTATCCGAAAATAACGAAGAAAGACGCACGAATCGAATTAATCGCGAGTGCAATGAGCATAAATTTTCCTCCCGTCCTAGCTCTGCTCCATACGTCCCATGTATATTCGCGAGTAGTTGTATCGATTTTTTCCTTTCGATTTTCATTTGTACTTTTTTTTCTTTATCTTGTTTGTTATCTTTTAGTTTATTGCCTCTGTTAGTTTGGATTTTTCGGGTTTCGTGGAAATTTTTGTGTTGTTTATTTGTTTGCATTTTGAATGAAAAGTGTTGTTTCCTCAGTGACTTTGAAAAAGAGTTGTTAAATTTAAAGTTTCGTTTTTGTTTTTTTCTATTTCCCCTCTTCGGAAGACGCTGGAAAGGTGGCACCATCGAACCACATCCAACGGATAAAGCGCTCATCGTCAACTATCAGCTGGAGGCGACGGTCTTTGGGGAGCCCAACAACCCCATGATCGAGGAGAAGAAGGTAGGATACAAACAAACATATTTTTGCCTCCCAACTTGGTCGTTTTTGTCCATTTCCCTGTGTGACGTCTATTGATTTTCCCATGCGACGACGACGACGACCCCGAAACTCGAAAATCTATCTACTATGTCTCATCGGGCTGGAGAGTGGTTCGGATTCGGATCGGATTCGGAGTACAACTTTATTTTCACGTAAGCACCGAGAACACTCTCAGATTAAATCCACCTCGCCGAGTTTGTTGGGAAAATTGTTCGTTTCCATTTATTTTTGTTGCCATGACTCACAGGAGTCCGGTGAAGGGGTGGTTGTAGCGAGCGATTCGTGTTGATTTTTCCTCGCTCGGTTATTCGCCGAACGATGTCTGGGAATGAGAACGAGAGTGCCCGGCCGTCCGGAGCCCGCTGACACTGTTGCAGACTCCATAATGTAGAAAAGCGAGTGCACTGCTCACTAGTAGCTGGAAGAACATGCATTGAATTGGTAAATTGATGTCGGTGACGAGCAACGAGGAAGTGAGTGCACGGCATCCCACATGGACGACTGCTAGTTCACGGTGTAAGCAGACCCACACCACTCATGCCAGTGACGGTGAAGGACTCATTTGCAAATTGGGTTGCCTGACCTAAGAGAATGACGAATTGGAAAATAAATTGCTGGTCCTGGCTGGCATGAGTGAAGCATATATTTTTAGCCAGACGACACGACAATAGATAACCTATCTCAACGATGGGACAGATATCCAACACGATGTGGACACATCTCCAACCGTGTAGTCTGTAGTCTGTAGTCAATGAATAATTCCTCGCGTCTATTTATACCGCCACCAAGGCGACGAGATGATTTATGCTTATTTCGGGAGTCCGCTCAACCTTGGCCTTCTTGGTGTGGACCTACGACCTGCGGTGGATGACTTCTTCCACAAAGAGACCTGCCTCTGATTTGGATCTCAAGGATGAGAGAACATATGCTTGAGGTCAAGGTAACAAGCCGAAAGAGGAATACTGATGTAAAAAGGGGCAGGGCAGATAAAAATCTTCCTGGCACGTGCTTGTTGTGTAAAACCAAGCGGGCAGATGTGGTCGACTGAATGGAAAGTGAAAGTAATTACTTTTGATTTGTAGGTCTGGCCATTAACGGGTTTTATGTTTGAGTGAGGCTGTTCTTTGATCAATGTGTTTTGTTATTGATGGTGCCTGCTCCTACTTTCCGCTCCATTTGTGTGGCTTGCTCTGGGTGAAGTTCGTAAGTACAAGGTGGATTGTTTTGAGGTTGTTTAATTTTTATGAGATTACATGATTTCGGCTTTGTCAATGGATTTTCTCACAAACTGAGTCAAGCATCAAGGCTTTTGAAAAGATTATTTGATTTTACACACAAGACTCGTGCACAAGTTACTGTTATAAAAAGCCTTTTCAAGTTGTCGTTTAAAGTCGACGAATGTGAACCTCTCCTTTTGTATGGGGTACAGTCGAATAGTCGAATAGTTTTATTTACAATTGATTTCATATCGTTTGGTCGTACTCCTTACTTGGGATCTAAATGCGACGATTTTATCGCTCAGAGAAAAGAGCCATAATCGTAAAACATCAAAGGTATTTGACTTGTTGATTTTTTTTCTTTGTGAAAGTACGGTATTTCTTCGTACCGAGGGCTTTAATAGATATGTTCCACTAATATATGACATTTGAATTGAAGCACAAGCTACATATGCCAGTTGCCATAGAGAAGTGCCTACACAAATAAATCTAGTTGAGAATAAGGTAAACCTGGACCAGGTCTGTATACTCTTGTCTTCCGACAAATTGGAAGGAATATCAAATTTGTTTGCCAGCTGAACCACCTCAAATTGTCTTATACCTAAGAACACTTGCTCGAATACAGTAGTAAACCATGTAAATGCTATCCTCTGATTGGTCCGTAAAAATGTCATAAAACAGATGGGGAAAAATGTAATGGAGCCCGGGAGGAAGAAGTTGCCTACCTCGCTACTGTCCAGCTCCAAGTGAGTAATTGATTTACGTGATCTCCTGGCAATAGGCTTATAGCAAGAGTTCTTTTACCCCTAGGACCAGTTTTCTGTCCTAGACCTGAAGCCTTGTGTAATCTCAAGTACCAAATTTCGAAACCACAGCCACCACGATACTTCAACAGTGCGTAAGAAACGCATGCGGAAGGTCTTCGATAAGATCTTCCACCAAGTCGAACAGTTTAAACTGAAACTGGACATGCAGTAAGGATTTCTCTTTGGATACTTAGTCACCGGGACAGTCAATGCTGCCTCTGGGGTCCAAGCGGGTAGTCGCCTTGGTCCACTGACTTCGGATGTAAGGACGTATCTCGCTCTCCTTATATCTCCTGCGCGCTCTGATCAATTGGAAAACGATTTGAAGTTCGAATTATTCGAACATTTCATACATGGTTCGTTAGTTCGAAACTAGAATTTGGCAAGTATCAGTCTATAATCTTGTCTGGAAAATGTTTTTCTCTGCCACTCAGAAGGTTTGCCAGGGTCTGGGGGTGAATTAGGGCAAAACGCACTATATACTATAGTCTCGTCAAGCAATGAGAGATAACATCGACGCCATGAACAAAGCGTAGCGGTGTGCAACTTTGACATAATCTAAGAACCCGTCTGCTTGGAAATAAAAAAATCAATCGCATAATCTTCCAACTGCAGTTTTTTCTCTGGGCTCATCCTGGTGGCTGAAGGTTGTAGACCGCATGTGCAACTTGATTACGTGTCGAAGAATATTCGATTCTGAGCCTGTAGAAGAAGAAAAAAGTCCGGAAAAGAAGTCCGGAGACTATGCTTGCTGAATCTAAAAAGACTACCACCTTAACATCATAATTCAACTCCAGAAGTGGAGAAGGGCCTCAACCAACTCCAAGCCACAAATCACTAAAGGAGAGGCTTGTAGGTGGAAGCAGAAGAATTAAAGAATTAGGTCACTTTGGATTCCAGTCACAGTTGAATAGAACCATATTTAGGGATAGACAAAGTTGAACTTGTATAAGACCCCAGTCAATGGATATCTGCGTCTGCTTTACGGGAATTATCAAAAAATGTGTACGCTAAAATATTTTAATTAAAGCACAAAATTGTTTTCATAATAACAAAATGCTGAGTTATCAGCTAGTGCAGTATCGGCTTAATATATTTTTATTTCAAACCAATAATTTTCTTTATTTGGACATTTTGATGTTCGAGACACTCAGTATATCTAGGTAAAATGCGTATGTATGTACTTCAATTTCTTCTCCTTTATTTGGCGCTACAGTCCGGGGTGGACCTGCGCCTCAACCAACAAACCTCTCCAGCTAGCACGGTCT
Organism: Eristalis intricaria; assembly: GCA_964034865.1. Classification (NCBI taxonomy): domain Eukaryota; kingdom Metazoa; phylum Arthropoda; class Insecta; order Diptera; family Syrphidae; genus Eristalis; species Eristalis intricaria. The sequence continues at coordinate 64,208,960 of OZ035876.1, read as the reverse complement.
CTGGCTAGCTGTCTCCAGTATTGCAGCCCGTACATTTCGTGGTTGAATCTTCTCCTCCAGAAACCGTCAACGCAAACAGGACCGAAGATCGCACGCAGAGCTTTTCTCTCGAAGAGACCAAGGACTTCCTCATCCGCTTTTGAGATTGTCTATGCCTCCGCGCCGTACAGCAGGACTGTGATGATCAATCTCTTTTATAAGGTCAGCGTGGTCCTTCGAGAGGTGGCCATACTAATCAATTACCTCTTGAGCCGAAAAAAACAGCAGTTGGCAAGAGTTACTCTGCGTTTGATCTCGGTACTGATGTTGTTTGTACTATTTACAGCGGAGCCGAGGTAGACGAAGTCCTTGACTACCTCGAAGTTATAGCTGCCCATTGTGACGTTCTGTCCAAACGTCGATGTTATGTGTCCTTTCTTGATGACAGCATATACTTCGTTTTGCCCTCATTCACCGCTAGACCCATTTTAGCCGCTTCCGCCTTAATGCCAGCAAACGCCTCATTGACGGCTTGCTGTGTTCTGCCAATCACGTCAATGTCATCCGCGTAAGCTAACAGTTGTACGGACTTCTGGAAGATCGTGCCTCTAGAGTTGGAGTGTGAGTCTTGCACGATCTTCTCCAGGATGATGTTAAAGAAATCACATGTACTTCAATTTATATTTAAAGAAAAAAGTCTTGAAAATAGACTCCGGAAAACATAACTTTCACAATAGAAGTTTTGATGAATTGTCCAGCATTCAAAGCAAATTTTCAAGTAGTAGACTCATCATCTCCACAGGAAGAATCAACATTTAGAACACCTAGACCATTTTCCATATGTCATCCTTCCTTTGTGAACACATTGTCATCAAAAGCTGCACATTCGTTCATTCGTCGCAATCTATTTGCCTGAAAAGAGAAGAGAAGTTGCTTAAAGAAGACAAGGGTATATCATGCTGTGCATCAGTCTTCATTTGAACTGTTTTCAGTCCTTATAAACCCACCAATCCGAAAAACCAAAGACAATGATGACGGAAAAATAAGAAATGTACTATCCGTGTCCGCTATACAGAAATAGGAGAATCCATCCGTTTAAATTTATTTTGTCCGCTAAACAGGGTGTTCGCCAACAAGAGATTTCAATGTACACCAAAACCTCGGTTTTGTGTTTTTCTGGCTCCAAATAAAGAAGAAAGCGCCGTTTTGGTGGACTTAATAATTAAACGTAGAAATTCATTCAAAATGTATATACTAGATAAACGCAGAAAGGGGACGATATGTATGCCTTAAATCGAATAATTTCTGTTCACTGATCTGAAGGACAAAGCAACGCAGAAGTTTATTAAGGCTACAAGCACAAGTTATCTAACTAAGTGTACAGATTTTTTTTTTGAAATCATTTTTATATTTCAATTCATAATAAACTTACATACTAGACAAAAATGCTTAAAACTAGTTAGACGAACAATGTTTTTATTTCTTACTTAATGGCCCTAGGCGGGCACTCTAAGCTAAACTTAATCTTAATCTATGTCTTTCGACCTAACAATGTACAGAATGAAAGCAGGATATAGTGCTAGATTGACACTCATGCCCATCACAGCGTGTAACATCACTTCTGCTATACCTAGAGGGCTGAGGTGGAGTACAATCTGCCTTCCATCCTTGTTGGTCACGCTGCTTTGCAGTTATCAGGACAAAGGTGTTTTACATCCGCCATTGTTTGGTCTATATGCATGAAACGTAATCCTTTTGAGCATTCTTGGACACAGTCTGCTGCATTTTGAGGTTTTAGTTTGTCAGCTGCAAATTGAGAAATGAAAGCAGCTGGTAACTTTGAACTACACTGTATTGTGTTTCGTCTATCCTCTCCTTCTCGAACAAGAAAAGGTGGGATTCGACTACCCTCTCAGCTGGTGGACGATGTGGAATTTTTATTTTCTCCCTGTTTTGCTTATCGTCCACCCGTCAACGAATGTGTATCCTTTGCTCTTCCGTTAAAATGCATTTCATCTGCAGCTACTGCTTATGTGATAGCAGACAGCATATCAAGCATATTTATCGCATTTATAATGACTCATGGAATGGCATTTGGTCCAGAAATCCGCTGCTATCAGGAGGCTCAGATACACAGTCACGGTTTTTACAACTAAACCCACCAATGACTGTGTGTCTTAAAATGTAACGAAATGGATTGAATTCGGTTTCATAAGAATGTCAGCACTGCCTGGAAAACTTTTGAGTTCTCGGAGTAGCTCTACAACGATAACATAATCTCTCGATCAGTCGACCACCCAGATAGTCAGTCCCACAAGTCATTTATTCTTGGAATATACTCGGAATATCACAAGTGCCTCCAATCCAGTCATCTCAAGTGAGGAGAATTGCATTTAATCAAAAACAAAGTCCACAGCAAAACTGGGTGACACTTAAAGGCCCCTCTCGACGATAACAACAAGAGCACACTTATCTTTCGCTATCCCCTTGAAGATAAACTAAAACACACACAAAGCACGCATCTCCAAACAAGCCCAGTCCCCCTCCTTCATGCGGAAGATATTTGACAAACCACTAAGTGCCGCCAATTTAGTCGCGGTCGAGTCGCTGAGATTCGCCGAATTGATGGACGCAGCCTCTTATCCATGACCTTCTTCGGACGCGTAGAAATCGCAGATTTCAGATATCTCTAATTAAATTCACTTGATAGCGCTCAGTTCCCAAATGCAAAACGAACCAAAACAAAAATCGCAGACGAACAAAAAATCTGGCGAAAAAGGCGCTTCTCGCTCGAACGCACCGGCTGAAGGAAGTCGCTGGTAATGATGCGGGATCATCACAGCAGCACCGCGGCTTGTGGCGGGGCTTTAGCTGCTTTCCAACTCGAAGTTGTTGGCTAATTTACGCGGCCACCAGCGAAAACCGCACAAACCGATGTAAAGCTGGTATAAGTGTGTGGTTAGATCAATATTTACGCAACATCCAGTTCATTAGGGGAGCGCGCTTTGCGGTTCTCTCACACGCTCGTTAAAGTTCAGCAAACACCGTGAAGGTCTTGAGTGCGCGAGTGAACAAACAGCTTGCAAGTTGGAACCACGAATGTGCCGCTTCGTCATTCGACTTCAAGTGGAACTGACGTTTCCTAATATGGCAACACAAATTCCAATGCAACGTTGTTACGGCTCTGGGTTGCATTCCTGCAAAACGCCACCACGACGCAGCCGCGGCCACCGCCGCTCGTATGAGTAATGAACGGGAAGACTCTCTTGTGTGTTTCGAAACAGATCGAGACATGTGGCTTGCGGTGTGGCACCTGGAGGAAGCGACTGCCTCCAAGTGACAGAATTCAGGGTAAACGGCCAGTCCGTTCGATTGTGTCAGACACTTCCTCACTCTCTGTAAAAGGAATGTGTGCCTTTTAATGGCATCGCTATAAAAGACCGTGTTTGGGACGGTGACACAGGGCACTCCGAATTAGACGAGGGGGCACATTTCCTCACACAATGGGTTGACGTCGGCGTGTGAGCAGGCAGACGATAAGATTCTACCGAAATGCGTTACTCACTTGCTCATCACTTGGTCGTGGATTCGGAGGAGTCGAATGTCTAGTTCAGCGCAAAGGCCAGTCGTCGTCGTTGGTTTATTGTGCGTGGCAGCAGCGCACCGTCATCAGTCTCAGTTGGAATAACAAACTCCAGGAGGATAACTCCGGCGCCAGTTATTGCATAAACCAGAGGGATTTTGTTTTCCACCAGTCATCGGATGAGTCATGGCGTGGCGTCGTGCGGGAGTTCCCAATCTTAACGAGAATCAGTTTGATGTCAAATAACAACCCTCGATTTTACGAGTTTCCTTAACATGGGCACCCGCAATGGAATGCTTCCAGTCTAGACAGGAGTCACTTTGTGCGTGCAACGATTGGACATTCGGTCGCAATGCAATTGTTTTCAAGACCAAGTCATATGCAATTTCTTCAGTTGCCGGGAAGTGGTTTTTGTCTCGGGGGACGTATGCGCTTACTTTCTATTGCAGTCACGCTCCTGGCTGTTTTTGCATTGCTGAAGGACCTTGCCTGCGGTGCAGAAGACAAACGACAGCTGGGCACGAAAGAACTGACCAGTCTGGGGCATGATTTCTTGCGAAGGCAGTCCTTGTGCCTTATTCACTGAAAGAGAAATGATGACGTTAGCGTGTGTTTGAGGAAAAAAGCAAACATGCTCGTGCATCAGTTAAAAGGAAGTGATAAAAGCTGAGACTTCGAATATGCTGGCGTGTGACATTTGAGTCAAGACTTTATTCGCGAAAAATTGTCATTCATCCCCGCCCGTGGCGTTCTCCATCCAGTCAAGCGGGGGCCTTTGCGTGTGGATATCCAATTTATTGAAGTGTTTTCTTGGCGACGACACATCCTCGCAGGGAAGAGGCAAGAGGAGTGGCACTAGTTTTACAAGCAAATTGAGGAGAAAAACATAAAAGGTTGTACTTGGGAGAAAACATGCGCTGCTCATGTGTAAGTATGACGCAAAAATCGTTTAATTCCGAAATACTTGAAAATAATCTTTCTACAGGAATACGTCTGAGAAATTTGTTTGCACATAGAAGGGATTGCAGGAATATGAGATGAAGGAGATCCATTTCGAAAAGGCAGCACATCTAATTAGTTGAGCGATGCATTCAACAACACTGCTTCAATCAAAAGAAATATGGGAATGTTGCTGTGGACGGGGACCGCTTTCGTCTCCCACTCAAATTCAATGTTGGACAGGGTCACAAAAATCCTTGCTATAGACATTCATCTTTTGTCAGTCTGGAGATTGTGCTGTATAAACTAACTTCAAACAATCAGCTGGCCACCAAGATAATTTCCTTTCTCCTTTTCTTTGTGTGCACCACAGCTAGCTTTTTTAAAAAAAAAGTGCATTTAGACTGAAACCCGGCGAACAGTTTTCAAGTACAAGTTTCCTTTCTTTTTAACTGAGGCAAAATTTATCGCTTGAAAGTCTTGGACAGTGTTCATTTTGGATGCTTCTAAAATATTTAATATTGAAGAGACAGAGACAGAGAGACATAGGTAGTCGGTAAATTGGGTGCCCTGAAGGCCTACTGGCCGCGGCTCATGGAGACCAACGTGTTGCGTTCCGTGAATTAAGGTATTTAGCTACCGTGAGACCTGCTTTAGTTCTAGGACCAGCCAGACGCATGTGTGAATCCTAGGTTTTTTCGAACCAAAACCGCCTACGTCCTCTAGATCTGAGCATTCGCAGAGCAGATGTTGGTTAGATTCTACTTCTTCGTCGTCTCTTTAGCTTCTGCAAGTCGCATTACATCTGCACCTATGGCAGTATCCGGTAAGGACTCCTATAAGCGTACGTACGTCCCTGTGCCTAAAGCCTATCAATGATGCTGATCTCTTCTTGTTTAGCTTCGGAAATAGGGTCCTTGCTGCTGCTGCATTATTCAGGCTGAGCCAGTGATTAACTGGCACTATCCAGGGCTTCGTCTTCTAGCTTCCTCTTTATGGAGCGCGTGCGGTATTGCCAGCGATTCTACCAGCTCCGAGCTCTTTTTCGCGAGACTGTCCGCCCTTGGATTCCAGTCCGGTCCAACAGAGGGTCACCGAATTCTCCAAAGATATATTTTTGACGCCTTGTCTGCAAAGTGCAATCAGCTTTCATGTCAGAATGTCTGATGCTATGGCTTTTAATTCCGCTTGGCTATTAGACTTGATGGTGATCGATCCGTCGGTTATCCTGCGCCACTTCATGTGTTAGCCACTTCTGCTTGAAATACACTGCAATCGTACCTTAGTGGCAGTGATTTTTCGAAGAGATCACAAAAGATCCCTGCCCCTGTACCAGCGCTCATTGGTGTACAGGGCGATCTCCCCCTCTGCTGTGGAAACTAGTTCCTTCCATTGCTACCGGTTTAGAAATCGTTGATAGAAACGGTAATCGGTTTGCCCTATATTCTTCGTTCCTTTTCAGGTTATTTTTGTATGGCTGCGGGGCTTAGTCTTAAATCCCGCCTCTCTGAGCCTCAGGATCGAGGAGGCTGCAGTTTTACTGCAGAATAAGTCGAGAGGTGGGAAGAAGAGGATGACAGGGGAAACCAAGGCGCTTGAGAGGTGTAAAAACGTTCACTTCAGCTGGCTGAAGAATTTGAGCAGTGTTTGTATGCACGGCGAATAAAATTCTTTTGGTTGGATAAGTTGTCAACAAGAGATTGGAATTTCCCCTAAGTACAATTGTCACGGGATACCATAATTTGTTCGAGTTAGAGATTTTTCCGAACGTGTGTCTACTCCGAGGATTGCTGGACTTTATACCTTCCCCGTTCCCCTTAATCCGTTCGTCGGCCCTCGTTCATAAAGAAATAACGAGATACTGCACCTGATCCACTGGTGGTCGTGACAAGTATGACTGCATACGATTTCGAAAACCAATTGACGGCAATTTCAGGAAGTAGCGAACACATCAAGCTTCTCCTTCAAAAATTTAACTCTCTAGAATGTAGCACTGTTAAATTCAGAGCTCTCCGACACAATTGGTGACAAACAATTAAGTGGTCATTGATCTATATTGGTTCGGTCAAGAGAGCCCATAAATGATACCAAACCGTGATTATTTGTGGGTACGACTGCGTCTCCAAAAACAGATTTTAATTTGTAACACCCCCAGATCTGGCTATTTTGCTTCTTGATGTGGTCATTCAACCAGAAGTGAGTCGCGGTAAGATTCCACGAACTGGAAATTTGGATAATTTGCATGCTTTTGGCTTGGGTCCATTCACGGTCAACAGTGTATACTGACAACAAACCAACTCTCACTTCGCTCTTTAGAGGTGATTTGTGAAGGACTTAATGTATGTAGCTTTATGTCAATTTAAGAAATCGAACGAGAAAGTGATGCACGGTGACCGCTTTATTTACTTTCTTTACTTTCGTTCACATTTCCTTACTTAGGTTAGGTTAGGTTAAAATGGGTAAGTGCCTGTATCAGACGCATTTATGTAGGCCAGCGTAGGTAAGTTTTGCTACCACCCGAACCAAGACAATCCTACAGCTCCGCAAACCAGTTGGTGCTTGTGACGAAACGATGAAGATGGCCGGCACTAAATTCGTTTACTTTGGTTCCAAGAAGTAAGCCCTAACTGACTTTTTCTTCATTGGGGGAGCCCACAGAAGGGGCGCAGTGGTTTCATCACTGTAAATTCCTCAGAAGTCAATGTAGGGCAGGAGCAATCTGAGCCTGATTTCCAATGTCGCGTGACCATAGAGAATGTCGAAAGACGGCCTGCTCAGTCTGATCAGGCTATTTTTTTATGGTTCGCGCCAATGGATGTAGAATCTTTTTCAAGATACTGGCAATCCGTGTTACCAGCATGAACGATTCACGGGATATTATTCTCCTTTTTTCTCGCGCCTACGTCCTAAACCACACCTCTGCACACTTCTACCACTCTCCCCGCGGAACTGCCGTTAGGTATTACTTCGCGGGGCTGGTTAGCATATCACGCTATGTGATCTATATTTGCCAATTCGGCATTCCTTTCTCTTTCGAGCCTTCTTAGCTCGATCTGCACACTTGTAATAAAGGAACAGGTCACCAGCCATTTGAAAGCTGACTCCGTCATTTGGCTAACTAGGAGCTCGTGAGTTGGTAGACTTCCTCTCGCAATGGAATATTGCGTGCTCTGCGTCATCGCCTTCGCGCGCGCATTCTGGACATGTGGGTGAGCTGTCGTGACCGAATCTGTGGAGGTACTTTCGGTAACCCACATGGCCCGACAAGAACTGCGTGAGGTGGTAGTTGCAGTTCCCGTGAGCTCTCGTTGTCCAGGCTTCTATTCTGGGTATCAATTTATGGGTCCATCTGTCTTTGGTTGTGGTGTCCCACCTGGCTTGCCACAGTGCAATTGATGTTGCCCTTTCTTCATTTTTCAGGCCTCTTGCGCTAGTCTCCGCGTGATTTGCAAACACCTCCGAAGGTAGATCCTTTGCATTTCGGTGGCGAGAATTTCGATCGGGACCATACCCGCAATGACGCAGGCTGCTTCGTACGGAATTGTTCGGAAACCGCTGATTGCCCTTATCACGCAGAGCCTGTATGATGTCGAGAGCTTACTTGCTGCATCCGTGTTCGCCAGGGCCCCCGCCCATACTGGTGCAGCGTAAAGAAGGATTGAGCTTACCACTGTGGAAAGCAGGATCCTTCTCTCATATCCAGGTCCTACAATGTTGGGCAGCATTCCGGAGAGCGCTGCCTGCTTCCTTGCTGCCTTTTTTTGCTGCAGTCCTCGACGTGAGTTTTAAAGTTCAGCCGGTTGTCGAGAATTACCCCTAAGTATTTTAGAGCCTTCTTCTATCGAATTATCTGAGAACCAACCCGACATACAAGGCATACAAGTCTTAGCGAATTTTGACTGGCGAACAAATTCAGAGAAGACTTCCTGAACTATCCTGGAAGTGGTTCAGGACTTAACCAAGCTCGGCTGTAGCTACAGACCCAAATACTTCCCCCCTTTCACATGTTCTTTACAATAAAGTTCGTGGTCATTAGGTTGGAAAACCGGCACAAATTGCCCTAATGAGGTGTGCAGTCTAACGTTGTCGCCCAGCGCCAGACCCTTTATTGATCTTGTAGTCATCCGTAAAGGTTTCACTACATTCTCCTGGCGCAGATTTTTCCAGAGTCAGTCCTGGGCGCAGGAAAAGCCGACTTTGTATGTGCGTCACAGTTGTAGCACTGGTGTCCGTAATCCATAAGACCGGGGGTCAAAAGAAATGCGCAGAAAATCATCGAAGCTCCAGTGCGTGTTGCACGAAATCCATCCGGCCCGGGCGTAGACCACTTCTATTAAGACTGAAATGGCCTTTGAGTAGGGGGGAGGTCGATTTCCTTCAGTCCTCGTGAAGAAGATCACGCCAAGAGCTACCTGTCCTTTTAAGAACTCATCCGTTAGGCACGATCCGACAGACGAGATCGTACATCTGCGTGACTCGTATCCGGCCCGGGCGTAGATGTTAGAACTATTGAGAGCATTAAGCAGAGAGTCAACCAGCAGCTTTTTTTGCTCCTTTTTACATTTCGTTCGAATTTGATATAAACTTAATCTTATGAATGCCCTTTAACCTCCATACCAGCTAACGACAAAGACTCTGGAATTCAGAACATATTTTTAACAGAATTCAATTCAAACAACTTCCTTATTCATCACTTCCACGCATACGTCGTTTGACACGTTCCTCTCATCGCATGGAGCAACTTTTAATTCCCACAACGAGCGTTCGTGCTGCCGCATGGAAAACGTGCCCAGCACGGGCCACGCCCTATTAATTCACTGAAATGCTACAAATTCGACAGGACACATATCGACGGTCATAACCCATTTACGTGTGGGAAGCCTCCCCCGCCCGGCCAGCCACCTTGTGTCAGTTGCCGTTGGAAGCGTGTCAACATTCCTTACGTGTGCCAACTTCCTCAAGACCCACTCGCCCCCTTGGGTATCGAGAGTAATAGCTTCTCTCCATTGTCACAGCAACACAAAGCAGCGCACACCGGTTTCTAGGACTATGACCCACATAAGCGGAGCACCTATCGATTGGTGCAACTGAAGCGAGAGATGCCGCGGCGACACCCTGGTCGAGCAAAAATGAAAACAAAGAACACAACAACGATTAGATACGTTTCCTCGAATCGATGCAGGCCTGTTGGGCTGAGGGGGAAAAAAACCCCTCCCAACGTTCGTATGAACGGCGATAAGCTAATCCAGTAAAGCCGCGGGATGACGCAGTCGGCGGGAGCATATGCTATCGGCGTCGGTATCGATTTCGCTTTCGATAATTGTCCTTAATTAAAACTACGCAATTGGTGCTTAACACGCACGTCAACTCGGCCACACACGGGGGGAGGATGTGGTCAAGCGTGTGCTCGGCTGCAGCCTTTCAAGGTCGTCCAAGAAATGCTGACTTGTCATGCATAGGCATTCTGTGCTGGGAATTTGTGGCCCACTTAGGAGGACTGTGTAATTGCCTTGTGTGTGGCGTGGAATGTTTTTTTCGTGTAATGAATATCTGCAATTAGATGGTGTGGTGCCTCAGCGGGGGTAGAAATTTAATCGTTTCCAGCCTAAAAGTGAACGTGTGCCGAGTGGCGGCATGGTTTGCGTGACGCTTGCATCGATTGATGGAGGCTCAATATGCAAATCTGAGATTTGACATCATCAGGAAAAGGAATGAGATTATAATATCGACTGGCAATCGGTGTGACCACACACAGTGTTCGTTTCACTGGCTGGAGTGTGGTCGTTTGGGGAGGAGTCATTGTGGAGCGTGTGTAAGGTTCTTGTTTGGATTTTAATTTTCGGTTTGGTTTTAAGTTGCCTTGGTTACCCAGAGGGAGGGAAATGAGGTGGCGCGGTTTAAGGATCCACAACGATACTCTTTGTTTGCGTTCTTCCAGCGAATTTGACCGACTTTGAACCTACATTTCTGAGCTTTTTTGAGAAAAATGTGGAATTCTTGAAAGACGGCTAAGACAGGACGAAATAAACGAAATAACTAACAGCCTGATATGATTTTACACGTTAAGGACGGCTGTAGAAACAGTTGTTTAGAAAGGTCAATCTCACACAAATCTTCTACCATAGACAGTTTGAGTGGAGACCAACAACCGTTTAAGTGTTTTACAGGCTTTCGTTCAGGACTGTCGACGGTTGCCCAACTTTTTGCACTGACAACGATTGCTAGAAGATTAAGGGATGGATTACAAAGCCGACTTCGATACGGTTAATAGGAACTATTTGCTTTACGACTTTTTTGAGATTAAAATTGAGATTCCACAAGGCTGTGTAGTTAGTCCAATTTTATCCGCCCTCTACGTAAACGACATAGGAAGTTATCTACCGGGAGATGTTAGGGTTGGCGATGTAGATGTCAAGGTGCTCTTTTATGCTGATGATCTGGTTATTTTGGCTAAAATTCCCCATACTCTTTAGCTGCAAGTAAACAAATTACAAAGAAAACAAAAACTGGTCCTTGGAGGTGCAGGGACAAAAGTCCACAAGTCATAAGTCCATAATCGAATTTTATGGACTTATGACCCACCAAAGTGGGACTTAAGTAAACAAATATTTGTTGTGGACTACTGACCCATGCATTCAATCAAAAAAATAAATAAATAAATAAATAATGATCACAAGTACTTATAACTTTGGCGCCAAAGTAGGAGGTCAAAATCAAGAAATTATTACTTTTTTATGACCCCCTTACGTGGGTTATAAGTCCACAATCGATTTGTAGATTTTTGTCCAACTTAGGTGGGTCATAAGTCCATAATGGATGGGTCAGTAGTCCACAACAAGTTTTTGTGGATTTAAATCCCACCTAAGAGGGTCATAAGTTCACAATAGATTTGTGGATTTATGACTTGTAGACTTTTGTCCCCGCACCTCCGAAGACCAGTTTTTTGGTTATGGACTTATTACTTGTGGACTTTTGTCGCTGCACTGTCTTTGGAGGGCGATCCGATCGAAGTTGTCAAGAAATTTAGCTACCTACGTTTTCTTATTAAGTCGAATTTCGATATGCATGTACATATGTATGAAAAAGCAGTTACTACTAAAACAGTCATCAACCTAATGTGGCGAAGTTTCTTTGTCAACCAACGAATCGGCAGTGCTTTGAAGCTCTGTTCTTCTTTAAGTAACTCCCGCCAACCACGCCTAAATATGTAATTTACATTGAATCTGGTCTTCCTGAAATCTACTTGAGAATTTTGAAAACAAATGCCGACTATTTAAATAAAGTAATGTCCAGGTCGAACAACAGTCTTCAGAAGAGGCTTCTTAAGATGGCACTTCAGTACAATCAATTACCTTTGAACGAATGGAATGAGCTTGCATACTAACATAACATTGCCTTGGGTCTCACAGAAGCTAGTGTCAATGAATGGGAAGGTAAACACTATGAATGCTCCACATACGCCGTGTGGTCCATTTCATCGTCGTTTGCAGCCTTTTGCCCCATCATCCTCCAACTGCCATATCGGCCCTATTAGACCTACCTACGACTTAAAAACACCTTTGGTAATGTGTTCGTATGTGTATTAAGATAATCCGACGCGTTTGGACCGCATTTCAGGACATCTGAATTTTTAGGTACTTTTGCATAGCCGGCATCGTCGCTTTAGAGCCTTTTGTCACATCATCCTCTAACTGCCATCGGCTCTATTAAAACTATCTACGACTTAAAAACACCATGATTACGTGTATAAAAAGTATATAAATAGAGCCTAATCGTCTCATTCGTGACTTATCTATAAACTTCTCAACCATACCCTAGGGCCCAATAACAAGTTTAGAGCAGAATATTCAACCAATCAAATAAGCGTAATATTTAGGGCTAGAATTGAACTCCTGAGACTTAAATGCATACCACATTGGCATGATGTCAATCATATCTGTACGCCTTGCAATCGTAACGAGGTCGAGGGCGATTAATGTCTTTAGAGAACTTAAGAGTCTCTCACATTGCAAAAAACAAAGAATGTTCTAAATGGGACTGGGATGGAGCCAGCTTCAACGCTTTTGTACTAATGCATTGAATTACTGTAGTACCTTCAATTAGTGCCGCGCTCCTTCCATTTCTTATTATCTTTATCGAAATTGTCTTCGACTATATATTGTCTAAAATATCTTGTTACTTTTGTTCTAACGGCTTTCATGTAAACTTTTCTTTTGTACATTTATTATTGACATAATATTTAAAGCAAATCAATAAAGAATGATAAATAACAATTGGACTACGGTATGCTTGTGGCTCCACAACTTAGTCTGGGGTGGTTCTGCAGAGCGATTCAGAACATTCTCCGCATCTTATCCAAACGTAACCTTGTTAACATGGCACAATGGACCCGACATGTTGTTCTAAGTAAGCCACAGTCATACATCGGCCAGGGCACCCAATTGCCGACGCAGCCCAAACGTATTCATTCGCCACTTCCAAAGCAGCTGACGTCTCCTACTGTGCTCTGTGTGGTCAGCTGATAGCAGTATTAATGAATACAAGTGTGTTAAGGTTCGACCAATATTATCTCTTTCAGGTATTTCGGAGTTCGAACAGCACTTGAACCTAGTCTCTCAGTGGCGCTCGGGTTTCATCACCACTTCTTCAGGCCTTCGTAATATATCCTTATTTTAATCACATCGACACGCACGATCTTTACTCGCGTTTAACTAAACTGTTTAAAATGGCGTTGTAACTCAAACATTGGCGATCTAAGTAAGAATATCAAGTCGTGAAATATGAAAGTCGTTGTGTCCGAAATCGAATCTAGACCTTCAGCGTGGGAGTCGACGCACTTACCCACTACGTCTCGATGGTTACGCCTACATTTTAGAGTCTCATTAATCAATTGATACAATTTGGAAAAGAAACAAGTTTTCAAGTATGTATATCACTTCAATCTTGCATATAGTCATGCCATTTGTGGTTCGGATTTGACTTCCATGTTCGAGCAAAAAATCACTCTCCACACACTTGAGGTGCGATCTTCCTGAAGTCTGTTCAAGATGGTAGATTCCGTTGAGAATGATATTGTCGTGATTTTCAGAATGCAGCTCGCCGTTAATGAGGCGTTTGCTTATATTGGGACGGTAGCGGCTAAAATAGGTGATTACCTCTATCGAAGGATAAAGCTGAATTTACTTTTACTCTACCGCAGAGGCATGGAACGAGGAAAACCTTAGTATCTGTGAGAAAAAAGTTCTGCGTCCGATCTTAGCTCACCCAAGTGGAGAAGAATCTCAACTATCTTGGTGCGAAACTGGAGCCAGCGAGAGAGAGAGAGAGATCGTGCCAGCTGGAGAGGCTTGCTGGTTGAGGCCCAGGTCCGATTCAGACTGTAGCGGCACTTGTTTCCAACTCCTCTTCAAGATTTTATGCTTCGAAACCATCTTTGTGCGTCTTTCGTTATACGATGCGTTTCATGAAGTACACACAAATGCGTAAGAAACAATTCTCATTCCAACGTATGTTCATCGTTTAAAAAGTAAAGTAAGCCATTTATTTCTGCTCCCTACGCGTCCCAATTAGTTCACCCGATTGTCTCTCAAGTACACTGATTGCTTCTTCCATCTGCTTGCCCGCACCGTTAATTCTCGACTTGTCATCGCCAGCCTGGTGGCTGATCTTGATATAATGACAGTCCACCGTTTGGTGGTAAATGGTGATGGCAATTAAGAAACCCGCACAATGTCATGGATCGCACCTGGTGAACGTGAACATTTCCCGTCGAATGACATCACACAACGCAACTGTGAAATCCTCAACTTCTCTGCAAGAGTGAACTTCGAGAGCGCAAGCCGCCAGAAACCGCAAGCCACTCATCATTACCGCCGCCGCATGAAATCTCAGGAAGGTCAATGGGTTTTTAAGGCACCCGAACCGCCATCATCATCATCAGCAGCAGACATCTACGCAAATGCCATGCGACGCGACACCGCTACGAAGCCCCCAGACACAGCGAGAAGCGCTCTTAATGCCACTTGCAGCCCGTAGACATAACAAAACGCTTGCCAGCCTCTCGTGTGCTCTTGCTCTACTCTCTCATCGGGGAGCCGCTTCTCTGGCCCGGAATCTCTTTGTTTATGAAAAAAAAAAACACTTTGTATCTACTGATGCTTGCTGGGTTTGTTTGTTTTTCTTTCTCGGGGGCAGGGACGGGAGTGGGGCGCGTCGAGTATCATCTTTCCCACACACACGTCGAACCCGACTCGACATCGAACCCAAGCCCGTCCGTCCGTACGATCTGCCTCCGCAATTAAACACGAAAAAATTAATATGAGAGATATCTGCCATGCAAATGATGTCATTTGACTTGAAGTGGTTGAAGTAGTCGCAACGTCGTCGTCGTCGTACAGCAGCACAAATTCATTCCTGAACCGAACTTGAATGGGCGGAGGAGGTGAACACAGTTCGAGATATTTTCATTGCAATCCCCAGTCGCAGTCGCAGTCGCAATCGTTGGACAGTGCGCGCGCGTCTTCTCATATGTGCGTGTTTGTGTGTGGTGCGTGGTGTAATTAGTGACAGCGAACATTCAATCAACTCTCAAGAAGGCAATCTATCACCGGTGCATCTGTCATGGGAACTCTTGTGGTGAGCTTGTACATTTAACTCCCATCGATCCACCCATTCCCCCACCCCCACCATCCCTGCTTGTAAACAAAATCGAATCAATAGACGAGATAAACTCGATTATCGATTAGAAGCGAGCAGCGCCACATATCCAGATATTCGTGTACAAGGTTCACTGTAATTGCGGACTCCGTAATTCGTGAATTATTATCGAGTCGAGAATTATGAATCACTTTGAAGAGGCAATCGTCGACACACACACACGACTAGTTTTATGTTGAAACTCAGCTGTGGCTGGTGTGTGGTTGTTTTTGTTGTTCGACGGTGGAAGTGCCATTTGTCATGTGTCAAAAGTGCGCCACTCCGAAGTGGAAGGAGATGCTCTTTGAAGGGTTCACGGTCGGCTGGAGCTAGCAATTTGGATCACCAGCTACTTGTGCGAGAGATGAAATCTGTTTTCATTCATTTTGAAATCATTTTACATACACGGGCATGCCCTTGAGAGAGGGGGGTTGGGGAGGGCATGAATAATCGCGAGGGGATACGCATCTCCTCTGACACGCGCTGTGCCTTTGTTTGCTCAATTCTTTAGGGCTGTTTGAGAAGGCTGACGTCTTGTCAAACTTGTCAACCGGAAAGTTTCTGTTTGAGAAACTTCAGAACTCAAATGAATTCCATTTTGATAAATACAAAAGGGAAGTGGGCGTTATGTTATCAGAGAATTCAATTGAATCCAACCAACTTGTCGCCGGTTAGTCATCGAAAGTCTCAACTCTCAGTGAACAATCATTTTTTCCAAGAGGCAATCTCCTCGCACACAAGCAGACACTCACTTCACTTCAATTTTATGAATTTTTTACAATTTAAGGCGTTTTTTTTTTCATTTTCTTTTCGTTCTTCAAACAATGAACAACTTAATTACACTTACCTACGAATGATGATATTCTGTGACCGCTCTGTGTGTGTGCGGCTGCGGGCAGTCTTCTTCCATGTGTGCCTTGAATTTGTGGCAAGTTTTCTTCTTGTGGCCGAAGGTCGATCAAGGAAAACAATAAGAACTAATTTGTTTTTAGCACTTTTTCATGGTCATCGTCTAGATTTTAATAAGCAACACGGCACGTGGACATTAAACTTTCGCTAATGATTGAGGGCGACAGCTTGGGGCGTTCAATTGGACACTTTTGACAGTTCATCTTTGCAAATATTTGTTTTAGTCTTTAGAACAAGCTGAGAGTGATGACTAGTGTTGTCTTGAGAAGAGAGGGAGCGTTGACTGGTCGGGTGGCGTGAATCAGAATTCTTTTAGACGTCTTCTGTCTTTAGTTCATGTGCTTAGGGCTTCAACTAAGCCCACCCTCCATCGCGTTCTACTACTAGCAATGTGCCTCAACAGTCCATAACTTTTTCCCAACTGCCGCGCTTCGCTCTACACTGTTCTGCGCCAAGTTTCCTTTGCACCGCCAGGTCTTCTGCCTGTTATTATTATTGTTGTTTTAATATCAAGATTTTTTATTACGACCTTTAGATCTATTGTGCCCTTTTCCATACATTTGCATTCTTAAGCCTCCGTCGGACACCCGAGTCTGGCCAGGGACATGTCATTTTTAAGCGTTATTTACTGATATTTCTAATGAAGCTATCGACTTAAAATTCTAGGTAGCTTCCTAAAATTGTATTTTCTGCCGTCCACATGGTGCCTAGCTGAAACCCATAATATTTTGTTTGTAAATAAATGGAATATCATGCATTTTGACAACTCTACTTATTTTTACAGCAATTAACGCATTTATTCTGATTTTACTTTCGTCATCATAGGCGAACCGAGTCAGTACACAAGAAATGTATCACAAAAGTGTAATGAAACAAATTCCGAGTCCAGACCAAGAATGTTGAATGATTTGACGAGCACTGAATTTGATGCATTTGTTGGAATACTTTTAGAATCAATAATTGGTTTCTAATGCCCGATTTCACAGTACAACCATATGTGCTGGTTTAGTAAGTGTAGGATCGAACTTAAACTTCACCCAAGAATATTTCGTTTTCACACTCAATATGAAGAAGTGCTTTAGGCAAGCCATGGATTGACTGGCATTTGTGAACTATTGAATCGCACAACTAGAAATGAAGTATTACAGAGATGCCCGACTTCTACTTTCCTTGCCGTTTAACATTTTTGACAACTGTTTTTTATATCGGTTTCTCAAACTAAATTGATTAATTAGAGGACGACATTCACGGCATTTCGTGAATAACTGTCAAAAATTGCACTCAAATTCGTCGATGAACTAGCGGCCAACCAGCTGTGAAGTCGGCTATCTCTGAAATACTTCTTTTCTGCCCACAACCATGCAAAAGTGAACATTATACTGATTGTGATTTAACCCGAAAAGCACCCTACTGAAAAAAGGAAAAGAGAACACAGCAACTCAACAAGCGAATGTTCATGCATGTATATAATATGCGTGCATCTATAAATTTGTGTTCTCTGTTCTCTTCAGGAGCATTGCCAGACAAAAGAATTGGTTGCTTTTGCGGGTTTTTTCTTTGTATTTTCGGGTTCAAATTATTTTAGAACACTAATAGCATGTACATATGTACCCTCTCGATTGACAAGCCAAGACAATACGTGGCTTAAGTTAAACCACTATTTAAGTGGAATCTATCAACGACTGGATGGCGCAGTTGGTAGAGTGCCTGTCCCTGGTTAGCGGGGGGTCCCTGGTTCGAATCCCAATGAATGCAAAGTTAATACGCTCTTATCTGGTTTTCAAATCTGGTCCAGTCACCATTTGCTGTTGGGATCAAATAAACGGCACTATCACTGGAGTAGTCAATCAGTGGTAGTAGTCGGACTTTGGGTATCATAATGAACCAATATGTTCTAAGTGTGATGGTGAATTCACTAGCAGCCCAATTACCTAACCTAACCTAAGTGGAATCTATCACTAAACTTCCACTGTGAAAACGAAATTTCTATTGATTTTGAGTTTAGCTATGGACCGACACTTAAGTTAACACTGGGAAATCGGGCATAAATGGCACATATCACCTACAAATGCATGTAAAATGATAGGGGCCTTACCAGGTACCCTGTGTCATTTAGGTGGTTTTAAAATATGTGTCCGACGGGGGGTTAAGACTTTCCCTCTCATGCAATTCTTTCAAGAGTTGTATATATTCTCTCTAGTTCTGTTTCTCTAGCTCTAGCCACTTTCCTTTAGGAACCTGAGAATAACAGCTGGTTGTAGTCAATTCTTCCTCTGATATTAGATGCTTGCCCAGATGTCTTTGCCTCTTGTGGGCTAGTGCCTCCCAAAATCTGGAAATTCTGTTCTGGAATATCAT
Organism: Eristalis intricaria; assembly: GCA_964034865.1. Lineage (NCBI taxonomy): Eukaryota > Metazoa > Arthropoda > Insecta > Diptera > Syrphidae > Eristalis > Eristalis intricaria. Next base: position 64,190,497 of record OZ035876.1, on the reverse strand, counting down.
TAGACTCTCCGCAGAATCTGCAGAGACCCTCTTCTGATACTCCTAGTTTCCTTATGTGATCCATGAGTTGGCAGTGCCCTATTACGAAGCTTGTTAGGATACGAATGTGTTCTTGCTCATCTTGATACATGCATCAAGCCTCTTTGGGTTATAAGAAATTGACTCAAGGGCCCTTGCTCTGCTTCATGCCATGAGCGTTGTTCCAGGTATCTTCCCGGTTCCTTCTCTCTAGTTCCCTGGATTCTTCTCCGAGGCCATGGTCTCTGACAGCGCAGAATAGTTCGGGGCCTGTGTAAGGTTCCGATGGGAGTCGATCATTTCTGTGTCTTCTATCCCTGTATGACAAAGTATCCAACTCTGTTTCACCTGCTCAACTGTTTAAGCTTCTGTAGGCCTTTCCATGCAATTTTGGATTTGATGATGTAGGGGTCTAGTGATAAGATAGCTGCACTAATCTCCAGCATTATTCCTATGTATGTCACATTTGGTATAGTTTCTGTCCAGACTGACTTGAACACATCACCCAATGGCATAGACTTCTGCGTGAAAGATGCTGGTGCATTTGCCCAGTGACGGTCGCAGCACTTTTGTCCGGCTTAGGGAGTTGTCCCTCCATTGGAATGTATGCAACTTCAATTGAAGATCCACGGTCGTGAGAATTTGTCCCGTCAAGGGGATTGTCCGCCTAAGAGAGTATCCGTAATAGGAACTTTCACTGTCCTTTGTCCGTTCTTGTTTGTTCGTCAGTTCTTGAACCATCTGAATACCATTTTACCGTATTGCTGCGCAGTCTGTGGACTAAGGATTCATTGCTCCAGTCATTTAATGGTAAACTTTGGAAATTGAATTTCCTGATCACGTTATCCTTCGGAATGGCCAAGAGTGGTAGCTTTTTGACTAGTATATAGAATAGTCTCGATGTAATGCATTTGTTTTGCCATTATCGTGATTGTTTTGTTTGCACATTCTACGAAATAGAATCAACTTCAAAAGCACCTCCATGACAGCAAGTGTATACGTACTCATGGACCCTATAATACAGAGGCATGCCAACCTTTGAAATTTCTGGAGTGTCTCTCTTGCACTGACCAGGTTAGTTCTTTTTTTTACCATGCCCTCGCACCATACATATGATACAAAGAGAGAACAAGAATTGAAATCGTGTATGATAAAGATGGGTGTCCAAGTGTTGTTCTTTATCAACACCAACGGAGTACGTAAAACGAGAGATCTTTTAAAAATAAACTCGGTAGAATTTTGCTGCTCTCCACTATAAAAAATAGAAAAAGCAGTACTTTTCGAAAAAAAAAAATATAAAAAGACATGCCCGACTAAGTTTCTGGAAATGACATACAAACTGAACTGCAGATGGTCCTGAAACTGAAAATTTCAATCAAATCCGTCGTAAGGAAACAAATCTATTGACGAAAAACCAGAAAAACCGAAATTACGTATCCAGTTTTGCTCGCCACTGTATATACATACATACATACAGTCAGCACCAAAAGTGAGTTTACAGCATAAGCTTGTCAAACGGGAATCCAAGAAAAAGTTTTAAAAATAAAGCAAAAATGATCAAGATATCCCAAAAATTATAGCCACAGCAAGTCATAATCCAAAATATTAAGCGAAATTCGCATCCTAAAGGAAAGGATAAACGTGTAAAAAACATAAAGAAATCTGCCCTAATAGTGGTTTCATCAATTTAGTGTCCACTAATGTTGTGTTGGGTTATCTAAAGAGTAACCTGCGCCAAAAACGTTTGCCAGCATAGCGCATTTATTAGAAATCTAAACTGCGTTACGTTATTGGTTTCTGACCCGCCGTGCCCATAGTTTTTGAGATACCCTCATATTTTCCATACTGTTTCAAGTACATAACTAATTGCTTTAGATTACTGCATTTAACATTTTTGTCATTGGAGTCTTGTTTGTTACATGGTGTACACTAACTTTTGACACTAGCTACCGATATCGATATCAACAATTAAGTTGATAAAACTGCATTACCATGCCTTTGATTCGAACTATTAATCAAATAAAGAGATTCTGGAGATTGACACAACAAACAGCATATGATTTCCTTACTCAAACACAAGAAAAATCAACAGTTTCTCTCATCAATCAGTGCACGATCAGATAAAACCACTGCAACATGAGTCGGCAAAGCAGTTCTTAGCTTAGCAGATTCAACTCATCACGAAATCCGTTGCCATTGCAAGTTCACTGGTAACCAGATCCTCCATTTTCATTCAACCTGCCCTCGACATGAGGCGTCACATTCTCCTGACTCCCACTGACCTCAAGACTAGCAAGAAACGACAACCCAGTGCGATAATCGTGCCTTCTCCGATTTCAACCAAAGCCCCAGCTCAGTGCATTGGTCACGTTTGTTTGCAGTTTTTGAATTATTTTTTTTTTGTCACCCACATAATTTACAACCAAGTAAACAGGTCATTTCCCTCTCGTGACATACAATACAGAATTCATCCCCTTCCCCAAGCAAAATTTACCCTTAATGCCTTGCTCCAAATTTAGCCGCACAACATACCGGCTCTCCCATCCGGTGGTCTAGAAAAGAGAAGTAAAACCAAAAAATGGCATGAATTCGCGATCAAAACGACCCTCCTTCCCTGCTCCTAACCTCTGTCACGCGCCGAACCCTCGCTCGGGTTTTTTCGCGCTTACATGCGAAAACCTCAAGCCCACAGCGAAGGCAATTATGCTCGTATCTCGTAATTAACTTACACGGAAAAGCCACCAGTCCGTCGCGCCGTCCGTCACTATCTAGCACACACACGCCAATAGAATTATCATCTAATAACAGAATTCAATGAAAAAACAGCAGAAAAATAAAATGATTTGATAATCGACGGCGGTATCGGGCGGAAAGGCCCCCACCTTAGAGCGGCCTTAAAATCGATGACAGATTGAGACTTTTGAGTCAACAAAGAGACCTTTCGATCGAACTGCTATCTGGGCGTTGCTGTGTATTTCGATGTTTGACTTCCTTGTGCTGTGCTATCAACTATCAACGGTAACCGGCCGTTGTTCTGCCGAACAGTCAACAGAGTCAATGGCATTCTAATTTGCATGGAAGTGAAAGAACACCGCACACAGGCGCACATTGTGTGTGTGGTTCTGATGGAGAACGAGTTCCGCCATACTCTGGGCTTTTGGCTCTGACTTCCGGGGCAAATCTTCGTGCTGCACCCGAGCGCTAAAAGGTGGTCGTCGCTCCGTCGTCGTTGCGGCTGGCAGGCAGTGCTGTGTGCAGGTGATAGGGACCGGCAGGGAATGTGCCACTACTGTGTGTTGTCTATGAATCGGTAAGTGGGGAAGACGAGTTGGTTGCTCGAATAATTGCCACTTGGGTCGATATGAGGAAGAATCGCACTTGGGTGTTTATTGAATTTATGGCGAACAACAATAAATATGGGCAAAGTTTTATTGCACTGAGGGTGAACTTCAGCCAAAGTGAGGCGAAACAATGGAGGCGGTCGATAGGAAGGGCCGAAAACGTGGCTCTTTTGTTCGAGAAGTTTCTTTGTATCTCTTTGGCTAGTGAAGAGGGGTCTGGACGTACGGGCAAAACACGTTCAAAAAACATTTTAGATGCGGAAAAAATAGGTCTTTCTTGAAGGAACCATCTAGAGTGAGCATTTTGTGCACTTCCATGAGAGCATTCAGCATCCAACAAGTGTTCATTTGTGCACCCCTGCCGATCTCGAACGCAAATGTCGAAGAAAATAGTTATCCAATAACATTTCCGGGTCTAATTGCACAGTTATTCCAGGAAGGTCTTCAGGTCAAATATGAGTGTGCAAAGTTGCTAATCATTTATATTCTCATGAGTCATACATTGCTGAGACTCATCCATTTGCGTCATGAACTACTGCACTAGTTCTCTGACATTCTCCTTGTGCAGTGGACTCTCTCTATGTCGAATTTTCAAGGGATACCATGATTTGTTCGACTTAGAGGGAGTTTGACTTAAAGAGGTTGCTTTTGTACGCAAAATTGAGGGAAATGTATGTAAAATATGGCGACAAAAATTCGAGTGAGAGGGAAATTCAACTTAGGGAGAGTTCGACTGAGAGAGTGTCCTCTGTATTTTTTATTGGAAACAATATGTCCAAGAAGTAAAATTGCTGGTCAAGACAAAGAAAGAGTTGGCTCATTTTTTATGTACAACAGAATCTAGGAAACATGAACAGTCCTATAAGCTGAACAAATCGGAAAGATGAGCGAATTTGTAAGAAAGCGTTCATCCGGGTGACAATCTACCATTTCATTTTATTGTTTTCAAATCTCTACAGGGCGTAAAATATTACATTAATTGCATACATAAAGTGATAGTAACATGATACATTTTCATATTTAGATTTAAATGTGAGAGCATGTTTCTACTCTATTAGATAGATAGATAGATAGATTTATTTCCAGTATAAATTTCATACATTATAAAGTGTGTGTGCAGAGATTTGATACATATTTATCTTGCTTCTGGAATATTATTATTAAGGTTTACAATTTTTAGTAGCTCGTGAATATTCTTGAAGGAAAAAAATGGAAAAAAAAAAAAAAAACCTTCATGCAAATTGTATTGTATATATATATTACAATTTGTAATAAGTAAGTAAAAAATTAATAAATAAATAAGAAAATAAATAAATAAATAAATAGATAGATAATAAAAAAAAAAATAAATAAATAAATAAAGGTATAGATAAATAAATAAATAAATATAAAAACAGATAAATAAATAAGTAAATAAATATATGAATAAACAAAAAAATAACTAAGTACATAAATAAATAACTAAATAACAAACAAAAAATAACAGTCAAACAAGAATAAATATAAAGCTACTATGAACATGGCTAGTCATATAATGATGCTGTGCTATGGTGGTGCCACCTCCGTTGCTAGATTAAGTTCTTTTATGAGTGGGTTATCGGCAAGTTCACATCTCGATAAAAATCTAAGATATAGTTTTTGAGCTTTTTGAAAAACGTATTCAACATTCGCCCTTCTATGCAAATCTTGTGTTGAGTGATGCCAGGGAAGATTTAGCATCATCTTTAGCAGTTTGTTTTGTGATATTTGCAATTTCTTAATGTGACATTGCGCGCAACGTCCCCATACTTGACATCCATATAAGATTATGGCTTGGAAAATTAGCTTATGAATTAGAACTTTATTATGTATAGACAGCCTTGATTTTCGGTTTATAAAGGGGTAGAGCATTTTAATTGCAATGTTCAATTTTTTCACTGTTCTTGTAACATGTTCCTGAAAAGTCAGTTTGGTATCCAGATATATGCCTAAATATTTAACAGACTTTTCCCAATTAACTAGTGTACCGTTGATCAGAAAATTACTACTCGGTAGATAACAAGTTTTTCTTTTTCGCGTGAAAAAGATAGCTTGCAATTTTTTCCAGTTAATTTTAATTTTCCAACTATTGTAGTATTTCTGTAGTACTTTCATTCCATTGATAAGATTAGTCTCCACATGGAGAGCAAATTCATGACATGAAAGTATTGCCGTGTCATCAGCGAAAATAGCAGAACTACAACCAGGTAGGCTTGGAAAGTCTGAAGTGTATAAGTTAAATAAGATTGGAGCCAAAACTGATCCTTGAGGTAAGCCGGTATCAAAATGCATTACGCGGGACACACCACTGTTGACATGAACACTAAAAGACCGACAGGACAGAAAGCTTTGAACTATCTTGCACATATACGTCGGGAATCCATAGGATATCATTTTATGTAGAAGTCCATCATGCCAGACGGAATCGAAGGCTTTTTCAATATCTAATAGTAATATGCCTGTTGATTTACCTTGAGCACGGTTGTTTTTAACAATATTGCAAATTCTGGCGACTTGATGCATTGTACTGTGATGACGCCTAAACCCAAATTGTTCATTGGGGAAGATGTCGTGGTCAGAAACAAATTCGAGCATTTTTTCTTTTAAAATTTGTTCAAAAATTTTACCAATACTGCTAAGTAAGCTTATTGGTCTATAGCTTTCTGTGCTATTAGCAGGCTTCCCCGCTTTTAGTATTGGTATAACCTTCGCCTTTTTCCATGCATCAGGAAAATAGTTAATTTTTAGACATGCATTAAAAATAATCGTTAAATGCTTAATTCCTGCTTTAGGCAGTTGTTTTAAGAAAATGTTTTTAATTCCGTCCGGGCCCTCTGATTTTCTAACTTTCAAATTATTGACAAAGAAAACTGTATCGTCATCACTTACATGGAAGTTGTTTGATGGAGAGGTGTTTAACGCATTAAGAGATTGAATGGAGTTGCAAACAACATCGTTTGTCAATGGATCACCGAGATTAGCTGATGTATTGTGGTTATTCAGAAACGTATCTCCCAGTGCATTAGCTTTCTCTACATCACTGTAGAATATTCCTGTTGCGTTGGTCAAAGATGGTAATTTTTTATTTCTATTCCTGACAATTCGAACTATGTTCCAGAAAGGTTTTGAGTTCTTATCAAGACCATTAAGTTTTTGGTTCCAATTGTCGTTGCGCATTTTATTGATATGATCAGCTATCAAACGACTTATAGATGACATATACATTTTGTAAATTGGATGTCGGTATCTTTGCCAATATCTCTTATACTTATTTCTGAGCTTAATCAGGATGAGAATGTGCATAGGAAGGGCGTTAAATTGTTGTCTCGCCAAAACCCTTGGAACACTGTCATACCAGGAACTCAAAATGTGTTCAGTAAATTCCTGGACAATATTATCCACATCATCCTTGTTTGTAATATTATCAAGAGTCGTACAGTTTTGTCGAAGTTTGACTTTGATCTGGGATCGAAATCGCCCCCAGTTGGTATTTTTCAGATTAAGAATATATTTTTCATGATTCTGAACTGTGCATCGTACCCGACACAAAACCGGATTATGATCTGAGCTGAGCTCATTTACAGAAATCGGCTCTGAAATGAAACTCGAGCAATTTGTAAAGAACAAATCTAAGACAGAAGGTTTACCACAAGAGGAAGGTGGAACGTATGTTGGAGAGATCGGATACAAAATAGAAAATGGCATCGCTAAATGTAAATCGGAAAGAATATTTCCCCAGGCGTTGGATCTTACACAACCCCAATTCCTGTGCCTACAATTTAGATCACCTCCAATCAAGAATTCGCCAGGTATACTAAATAATGTCCTCATGTCCCTACTGAGCACTCGTTTTTTTTTCGTCCGATATGGTGCCACCAGGAAAATAAACACAAAAAATACTGATCGTTCTCTGATCATTCGTTTTTATTTTTATTCCTACATTTTCTATAAGAACTGTCTGAACAAGTGGTAAGAGCGAATGTTGAATAGTTTTTCTAATAAGTATTGCAACTCCCCCACCACTTCTATCTATTCTATCAACACGATAGCACTTGAAATCAGAGCAGGGCAGCCTATCATCATAACCAAGCCATGTTTCCGTGATAAGAGCAATGTCAATATTATTACAGTTCAGAAAATGTAAAAGTTCTATAAGTTTGTTGCGTATGCTTCTAGCATTCCAAGTAACAATTTTCAAATCTCTATTAATTATCATTGGAGTATAAGAATTTAGTAGCTAATTGCGTAATAACTTGAAATTGATCAGTTTTGGTTTTACAAACAGATAATTTAGAAATTAATTCCATAGCTAGTGTATTGAGCTCTTCTGCAGAAAATAGTGCTGAGTTGTTGTTACATATGTTGCTAAATGTAATGTTGCTGGCTGTGTTGCTGGTGACCTTATTGCTGTTAACTTTGTTGCTGCCAGCTGAGATCGGTGCGTTGGCGATCGAACATGTTTGATTTATGTTACACCATGCATTTGATGAAGAGGGAGTTGCGTTTTTCTCTCTGCTTGTCGTTCTCTGCCGTCCTTGGGGAAGTGTTGGAAAGTCCGTCAGTGAGGAGAATGAGATCGGTTTCTCTTTAGGATGTTCAGATATGACCGGAGGATTGATGACGAATTTTCTACCATTTCATTTTATTGTTTTCAAATCTCTACAGGGCGTAAAATATTACATTAATTGCATACATAAAGTTATAGTAACATGATACATTTTCATATTTCGATTTAAATGTGAGAGCATGTTTCTACTCTATTAGAATTTATTTTACATTGTACCAAATGGAAAAAGTGTAATTATCGGAAATTATTTCTGTTCATATTGGAGAAGTGAGAGAAACAAGCTAAACAAAATTGTCTGTACTCGGTCTTGGATAGATGATTCCATAGGTGTACAGCTTGAATGAAGAAATGCCTGCGCGACGTTAGACATGTATGATCAGAAGGTTTCAACGTGATATTACGACTAGATCAACAAAAAGTAATTTGTTCATAAAGATAGGTAGGCTGTTTATTGTGAATGATTTTACATAATAGGATGTATGCTCTATTGTTTAAAAATGCCTCCACTTCACATCCAAGGAGAGTGCGACGTTGTTCCGAGACGTGATCAAATCTTCGGAGGTTAAAGACATATCGAGCAGTCGCGTTGGTTGCTTCTATCAATTTTTGCAGAGAAGAATGATCACAGTGAGAAAATAATACACAGCCCTACGTTAAGATAGGTACTATGCGTGCTTCGGCAAATTTTAATTTTACATTGATTGAGAGTATAAATTTGTTAATTCAACCTCTAAGAGACGCATACACCTTTGATACTACACTGCCTATGTGGTCAGTCCATGTTAGTTCACTATTACACATTATAGCAAGATTTTTAACACAGGTTACATATTCGACTGGAACAGAGTTAAGTTATATGGAGAGAAAGTTTGAATGGGAGGGATGGTGTTTTGAAAATGGAATGACTATGGTTTTGTCAGGATTAAGCGGGAGACCATTTTTTTTCAGCCCACTTCGTAATTGAGCTCAAATCCTCATTCCTCATTTTGCAACTGAATTTTCAACCATACCAAGAGGAAGACTTAGGTAGATTTGAACATAATCTGCGCATATATGGTATTTGCAAATATGATAATGATATGACAACACTTTCGGATGATCATTAATGAACATTGAGATCAATAACGGAGCAATAATAGGAACTTGAGGTTTTCAACATAGAGCAGTTTTTTTTAAGAAAAACGTGCAAATAAGCATTTTATAAACAACTTTCCTTTTTTGTTTGTTTGTTTTTTCATAATAAAATAAAATATTTTTTACGTTATAATTTGACTCTCAAAAAGATGAACAATTTGAAATGATTAACAGGACATGTTTTGTATCTGTTCATCTTTCTAAGATGCTACTGTATCTATGTAAGTAGCGATCTTAAAATGAGCCAACTCTCCAAGAGAATACCATTCTGCTACGATTATGTACTGGTATCCGCTCTTTCACTGTGTCTCAGTTCCCAGGATACCGGGCTTAGGTGCTTTTTGATGCCGATACCATGTCTATGTCTATGTCACCAGAACTGGGACAAATTATGAACTACAAATAAAACAAATGAGGCATTCTTCCGTTTGAGGTAATGGCTTATCTAGAATAAATGTTGTTGGCCGTTGGCGTGATATTCTGGTTACATATGCAGTTGAATCTCGATAAATTAAGACTCAAGGGAACAGGGGAAAATTAAAAATTACCAAGGGTTCAAAATTACAGGAGTTTAAATAGCCAAGAGGGAAGTAGCCTCTCGCTACTGCAAAGCATGTACTAAAGCTCGAAACGCTTAGTCATACCAAATGTGGATAGAATATTCGAGTTAAGTGCCTCATAACAAAACAATTATTGCTAAAATATGAGTAGGCCGAACCTCAGAACTCGCATTAGTGTTACAACCGGCATTGCGCCATCGGTACTCACGCCTCCAGGCAAGGTACTCCTTCAACGATTTCTGTAGAAGCTGCACAGATGAAGAGGAGAATGAAAACATTGTACATCTTCTATGCAACTGCAGCACCCTCTTCTCACGTAGATTAAGTCACGCTGACGCCCCATACTTCAATGAATTGACAGAATTATAGTATCAGCCATCTTTATCGCTTCTTTATAATCTCTAAATGGTTTGTGGAATATGATCAACTGGATCCTCGTAGTAACACCACGTAAGTGTGACTGCTGGTCATGGCAGCCAATCACAATACAAAAGCCAAATAAACAAGAGTTTGATTAATATTCATAATTTATTATTTCAAACATTTGTACCTAAGTACTTTAGAATATTCATTTTGAAAAGAAATCTGTAATCTTCCGTTTTTCATTGTCAAATGATTTTCGATAGTTGAGAGTACTCACTCATTTCTGATTAATATCTTGCCGGGGATCTGTAAACGTTTGTAAACAAATGGCAGGCCTATCTCTGCAAACTGCATCAAATTATAGAGAGTAGGAAATTGCCAATTAATATTGATTTTATTCAATTTATCGACGATCTTTCAACGGACTGGTAAAAAATTATCCACAGATTGAAATTATCGAGAGTCGATTGTTAGTACGTAGTTAATGCACTTAAATGACCACCTTTATGCGATTCTCGACAAGAGAGATTTGGGAATGTAGAGCAGTGATAACCCTACAATATAAAAATAATATCGGTGCCACTACAGCCTGTAGAGGTTCAGGGTCTAGTTTCTACAGCAAGTACTCCTATGGTGCTAGCTATTGTTCTATAACGAGTGGAGGGTACCCACAATTATATTCCGACTCCGAACGCCAAGTTTTGAGTAGCTTTTTCTGGATAAGAATTGTCTCCAAAAAAAGTCAACTACAATTCATTATAGAAATTCTTTTATTTTTAAAGTCACTTATCTACAACTCGAGCTAAGACCAACCCCGGAATTGATCAACTCCCCAGTTTCCAGTTGAGCACTTGTGAACAAAACGGTTCTTAGTTGATGATACTGTTTAGAAGTTGATGATGATAAAAGTCACAGAACTTGATGTCCAATTTATGGTGCATACGATTGCCATTTAACACCTTGGTGATAAGTTTCGAGCGAAATTAATTCTACTTAGGATCAATTTAGCAATCCGTTATACAACTGTTTCAAGCCAAAATAAGTAAATGGACATGATCTCGCGTGGAGTCCCACAGAGAAGCCAGTCTCACGTAGTTTTTTCTTCTCCTTGATAACTCCTTCAATTTAGAGTCGCTTCACTTTACAAGCTTTGTGTCAGAATTCAATGTCATCCAAATAGCTTGACTTATGTTTTGAAACAAAAGAATTTGGCGTTTACGCTAGCTTCCTCCTTATTCTTCCTGGATCTCAACCAACCAGCTTGCTACATGTGTGCGCCACCTTAGACGCGGACGTCCTCTGTTACATTGTCCCACAGGCCCATAAGTGTGGACTCTTTGGGCCGGAACTAAGTAGCCAATACGCCTTACATGGCCCAGCCACTTCTCTGGATAGACTCTGGTTGCTATTCAGCGCATACAATTCATGGTTAAGTCTGCTCTTCTAGATGCGATGGCGCACAGAACTTGTCCCTCGACGAGACCAAGGACTTCTAAATCTGCTTTTGAAAGTGTCTGTGCCTCTCTGATGCAAATCTGGACTCGGATAATCAATGCCTTGTCTAACTAAGCTCCGCAGTGAATCGTACTAACCACACCAGTGTCGAGATCAAGGGCAGAATAACTTTTTTCCCGCCGTTGTTTCTCTGGGTTCAAGAGGCTAGATAGGGATTATCTATCTATGAGGCCAGAATATACACTAAAACCTCTGTTCATTTCATTTTGCGTCGTTCACAAAATTTTGTGGTTTTGAAGTTGAGTCGAAGGCGTTTTTGATATTCATTTTTTTTAAAGAGGAGATTCCTCAAGTTTAAGATTTAGGTACATATAAATCTAAAGTCAGTCAGTCTGGAGTCCTATGAAAAAATAAAAGTTCAATAGACTTCTATCTTCTTGCTGGAGTTTAATACCCACATCAGAGATAACAGAGGATAGAGATATGAAACTTCTAACTCTCTTGCTCCTTGATTTCATCTGACAGCGTTTTTCATACGATTTTTGTCCCGCGTCTGTGAACAACTCGGGAACAGCTGATACCGTTCTGCACCCTAAGTAGAGATGGATTAGAGTTCTTGTTTGAAAATTCGCTCGTTAGGCCGCTTTCACGCAGGGAAACTTTTTCGGCGAGTTTTCCATCTTGTGGGCAAGGGAGGTGAGACTTGATAGGGGTAGCCCGCGTCTCGTGTGCCCGGGGTTTGCTTTTGGATTTTCTATTCTCTTTTATCTTTCTTCGTTTTTTCTTTGAGTTGTTTTATTCGTATGTTCTCAATGTTCGATATTGGAAGCATGCTGTACTTGTGTGAGAAAGAGATGACGCATGTGTGAAAGAGGGTAGGAAACAGAAAAATTTCAGGATTGAGATCTGAATCGCAGAGACTGAAAGATTTCCTATGTGAAGGTGGCTTGAGATCACAAAAGGGAATTTGAAAGAATCGCCGACGAATCTTGGCGAGTTTGAGAGCGGCCTTACTTGAACACCCTCCGATCAAAATATATGCATCGTGGACCAATTCAGCAATCAGACGCAATTTTTTCCCTCTAAATCAAAGAATCTGCCGCCACTGCATGTTGTAATCATGGTTTGTGTAAAAGTATGCATGAAAAACAGGGAAATACCACACGTCTTGCATTTTTCTCCCTGGGGTGGATTAGGGGTAAAAATGAACGAAGATGGATATCTTAATTATGTTTTATCTCTGCCCACTCCTCAACAATAGATGATGTCATCTAAGAGTTTGGAGACTTTGGAAAGTTGTTACTGGAGTATTTATCTGCAATAAATTAATATTTTACTGCCCGAAGTGTCCAAGAATTACAGGGTTGTGGAAACAACTTAGCCTTGCGTTTCTGTTTTACATTATCTCGGTGCCGGTCGGCCAGGACCTTGCGGGGATAAGAAAGAAACATATGGGCAGCTATTTCCTCAGCAACCTTGAAGATATAGCTAGCATAAGTTTCAAATCACCAACTGGTTTTAGGTAGCACTATATACACCAACAGAGGGAAAGTGCGAACGAGGCTAGTAGGTCAACGAAGTGTCGCGAAAAGACGATGAAGTGACAGCACAAAGGACCTTTAAGGGCTAAGTGAGTCGAAATCCCTACCTACCTACCTACCCTTCTGTTTCCTTTCGTTACTTTTGCTGCTTTTCTCTTTTATTTGTGCATTCTTTGAATGGGTGCTGGATTTTGGAAACAAATAAACATGTCGCAAAGTTCGATTTAAGGTTTTCAATTTACAGAGAGTCGTGTAAGCGTGCAAAAGTCGTGTAAAATATAGGAAAAATTAAGTCTTGTACCTAAGTTCTCGACTTCGAGAAAATTCGAGTTATGGATGTTCGCCTTACAGAGGTTTGACTATATTTGCAACAGTGAAGTTAAACTTTTTTGCACTCAACACTAAAATGAGCGAAAAGCGAAAACAAATTTATTTTGAATGAAAACTTGAACCGGAATTTCGCTTTGCGTCGTGTTTTTCTGGCGAAGTTTTGGTGTATTTCGTTTTCCCCTCAACGCCGCCTAACTGTGTTCTGCAAAACTTGTCAAACACTCGCGTATGTTTACCGTGCCTCTAATTCTGGCGTGTGAATTTTGCACGATAAACCTTCGACGACGTTGAAAAAGTCACATGGTGGGACGTGCGTCGCCTTGCCTTTAATCTCCACATATAAAAATTCTGTTTAACTTCTCGAATAACGACCACCGTCGTGATGAATTCACATCCGGCTCTGCTGAAACTATAATCGATTCCCTGTCCCATCGAAGCTGTTATTTATTTACTACTCAGTTTACCGTCTACAAGTCCCAACACTTTAGACATCAATATCCCCCTCGCCTGAAAGGTAAATAGAATACTTGACATATTCTGAATAAATTTCCTTGCGTCACTGCTTGCTTAGCTTACGAACAGCGCCCGAGTGACAATGCAAATATGTGTGTTCTGTCAAGAGCCATAACACAACACACGACTCCCCGCTCCCGTCGTGACATAACCCAGCACTGCACAGCCTGGCTGTAAAATATCAATCAATCATTTATCGATTTGCCGTCCTCATTTCCATAGCGACGGAAGGGATTCGATGCGCAAACAAAAGATGTGCAGCCCCGTCGTCGCAAGCAGTTCCAGACCCAGAACCATTTGGCGTCTCTTCTCTTTAACCATAACCTGATCAAGCATTCACCAGGCGCAGTGGACATTAATTGAGAAGAAACAGAACAGAGAAAAAAATTCAAGACAGCATGCAGCCGGGGACGCCTGCGGAAACGCTTTATTGATTCACCGCAAGGTTACACTTCACTCAAAGCCGAAGACAGGCACACACTTGTTGTTCGACTGGGAAAATGCCTCAGATCGAGCCCATCTATCTCTCACGCCATCTGTTCCCAGCGCCGAGATCGACTAACTCGTAAATTATTGTGACAACGCACAAAACGAAGCATATCGACCGACCCGCTTGACTCCACCCTGACCTAGAAAGCGCCTGCTTTTTTTGTGTCTTTTTCCAAAAATAGCGCTTCGTTCGTATCGCTCGGTAAATCAAGACCGAGGCAACTGGAGTTTTAATGTCCTAGAGGCTGTGCAAGTGGACTAGGACGCGACGCCTTAATTTGAATGAAACGCGGTCACGCAGGGGTCATGCCGGGGGAGATACGTATCGGCCGCGGTCAAACAACTCACGGCGTCGACTCGTCGATTGGGTGTGTGTGTGTGTAGGCGCCACCCACGCAAGTTTCAAGTTCATTACCTCATTCTACAGCTCATTTACGACTGAATTTACACGGGAACCAGAGGGCCGAGGGGGAAAACAGTGAATAAATATAAACACCCGACCATGGCCGCGGCCGGGTCGCAGCAAGCGATGAAGTGCCGCGCCGTCACCGCCACCTCCTGACAGTTTGACAGACCAAGCAGTCTCGGTTTGAGTCAGAACATGATCCGAAATCAATTTCATTCAAGTGCACGTTCCGGTAAAATCGTCGATTTACGCTGTGTCGCCTGTCTTTCTCTCTCTCGCTCGCCAGCAGCATCACAGAATGATCTCCGAGTTGACCATAAATAGATTGCAAGCATGTCGAACTGGTGGCGGTTCATATTTATTTTGGCACAACACACACTCCGCGGCAAATAGGAATGACGCAATGTGCGGTTGATTTTTCTTCTTTTTTTTTTCAGAGCTCCACTCGGGATAATCATTTTAATTACCATCATTATCTCAACAGCACACATTCGCTCGTCCTCGGGGAGGGGGAGACTTCGAATCAATGCCACTCGGATGGGAGTTCACTTAAATTTTGTCGATTATTCCAGCAGCAGCACCCGCTGACACACAATCGCTTGGACTTGTATCTTTCACACGTTCGCCTCGTCCGAAATCGCATCGCCTCGCGAACGCAAATGTGTCTCGGGTCAGGCGGCAGGTTTATCTGTCGATGGTCGGGTTCCTGGGTGGATGTGGTGGAATGTATGTGCTTGCGTGCTTCCGCAGCCTTGGGCAGTGGTCCAAGTGGAAGTTTGTATTTTAATCTAAATTTTTGCGAGAGCTACGCGAACAGCAGAGAGGTGAAAGATGCACGGCGACGGCGACAAAAGTTTATTTCAGTTGGATGCGATAGAAAACGGAATAAGAACAAAAGAGGAGAAAGAAGTAAATGGGATTAGATACGATTACTGTTTGGATTCGTGCCAGCATGTTGTTCAATTCAAGCGGAGACTGAGAGCTGCAGCAGGAATCAATGGGATCAGGCAGAGATTTAATTGAAACGAAATTGAAACAAAGTGAAGGTCTTTCGTTGACGTCACTGTGAGTTGAGCTCTGGGGAGGCGATTAGAGAGTGGACACAGATGGAGTGGTCTTTAGACGTTAGGAGACCTGAGTCAATTTCGATGGTCCAGCGAATACACAGAGATATTCTATTACACTGTGACAAGAACGACCAGACGAGGGGTGATGTGTAGCCTCTAACTTCATCCATCAGAAGGAGACAACTCCTGTGGGCTTGTTCGCCAGTTGCGCAGAGTGGAAGAGGAGGTTTATGAGCAGCCAACCATACTCTAAAATAGAGTATTGTACTCTATTTCTTTATATTCTATAACTCTAATAGAGTACGCAAAAATACTCTATTTCTTACTTAAACTAAACCTTTTCTCTTCTTCCTTCAAATATATTTTCTATAAAGAAAGTATTTTCAATTCCACTTCATGAATAATATTTCCGCAGACACAAATATTACAAACTAGTTATCTTCCTCCTTTGTATAATAAAGACATTAGTCAGTCTTGAACCATGCCAAAAAACTCAGGTGCTTCTGAACGCTACCACAACTTTCAAAATATTATAAATGTCAAAGTTGCCAAGATGTTGATGGTGCGAGAGCATGTGCAACGTGCAAAGTGTCTTTTGACTAATTTCTAATGGTTTAAACAATTAAATCAATAATAAAAAAAGAAAAATTATTTTTAAAAAATATTCTAATGAATTTGTTTATTTAAAAAAATTGTTACCTGTATACTATCTGTTCCTGTTACTTCAGCATTCACTGAGCAAGTATTTTCTGTCATGATTGTGAAGAGGCGAGAAGAGAGGAACAGAGCTTTATTAAAATTATTTAAAAACGAGCCCCCTTGTCTATATGAACCTAGAGCTAGAATGTTCAGATTCATACAATTATGTTAAAAACAATAAAAAAAATTGTTTTGTACTCCAAAAGTACAAAAAATATACTTGAAAAAAATTATATAAGAGGTACACTATTTTATTCAACCGTACTGTTTATTTACCCTGTCTGAAATCAAATGTTCTCTAGTCATGAGTGATCGACAGTGAGTGATCGTACTTGATGAAGTGCTGGCCATCTTTCCTTTGTTTTAAGACGCCTCATGGCCTTTTTTGGTTGGTTGCCTTAATTCCATGCATTTTTAGAAGATGGTAGGCTGTAGTTTTAGCTCCTTGTGTAAGAGAAGAGGTTAATCCACATCTAGCGAGTTCGTCGGCTTTGCAATTGCCAAGTTTGTCACAGAGTCTCAGGACCCGAAATGCTGCAGCATCTCTTCAAGAGACAGCCAGCAATAAAGAGATGTTTTTGGATAGAAAATAACTTAGTCTAGGGACTTAATTGCGACCTGGCTGTCCCGGACTGGAAGTGAAGTTCCTTTCGGGAATAACATTGTTTTTGTGCCCAAATAGTGCTATTTTATCGCAATGATTTGTGCTTAGAAGACGCTAAAGTGGATGCGAAGTTGCAAGGATACGGTAATGTTGAGGTGTTTGGAGTAGACTCCTACACTCACCCGTTGACCCGTATCTGTAGATCTGCACTGGATCGTCTAGCGTCTGAGTGTCGGGCTCCCATAGCTTATCTAGCTTGAAGTAGGTCCAACTTACTTACTTACTTATCAGGCGTTCGACCCTTGGAGGGTCCAAGCCTGAGATATCTCTGCCTTCCATCGTTGTCGGACCTGGGCACGCTGCTTGCACGCTGCTTCTCTGGTCTGGATAACTGACCAAGCTGTCTTACATCCGCGATTACTTCGAAGGGTCGGTGCTCCTCTTCTCGAACCAGGAGGCTCGGATTCGAAGACCCTCTTAGCTGGAGCATTTTCCAGCTTCCATGCGCTCGATGTGTCCGAGCCAGTGCAGTCGACGGATTTTTGCCTTCCGGACTACATCCACATCGTAGTACAGCTTTTAGAGTTCGCAGTTGTGTCCTTCCCCACAGGAAGTAGGTCCAACTACCGAGAGATAATTAACATCGCTTATAAGATCTTCTCTGGCGTTTTGTGTGAGCTTCTGAAACCATTCGTGAATTACATGTTAGGTCCTTATCAGTGCGTTTTCAGAGAGGGGAAGTCCACAATGGGGCGAGATATTCACACTACGGCAGAGCCTGGAAGAGACCCAGTGTGCAGATCGACATCCACAACCCATTCGTCGATTTCAAAGCCGCATATGGATAGAGATGAGTTCTACAAAGCAATGTTCAGATTTGACATTTCTTCCCTACTCGCGAGGATGTGCAGGATGACGATGGAATGCTCCAACCGGTCAGTCAAGGTCCGTAACCAGAAAGAGCTTAGACGACGTGCTGTCATGTGACTTGTTCATCATTATTCTTGAGAAGGTTGTGCAAAACGTTAACACTAGTGGCACGATCTTCCAAAAGTCCTTACAATTGCTTGTAAAGACGGACGATATTGACGGGATTGGTAGAATACAGCGAGTCGTCAATGAGGTGCTTGTATTCATTGAAATGTAAGCAGAGAAATTGTTCGGGTGATAAACGAGGGCAGAACAAATTATATGCTGTCATCAGGAAAGGACACACAACATCGACGAGGTAGTGAACAACTTCGTCTACCTCGGCTCTTCAGTTAAAAATACGAATAAAATCAGTATTGAAGTCAAATAGAGATAAACACTTCCCAACCGCTCTTTCTTTGGGTGCAAAAGGCAATTGAGTTACAGAACTCTCTCTCTCTCTCTCGGAAGTCCAAGTTGACTCTGTATAAGACCTTGATCATCCCCGTCCTGCTGTACCGCGCAGAGACATGGACTATATTCAAAGCAGATGAAGATGCTCTTGATCTTTTCGAGAGGAAAAGATTCAAGCCAAGTGCCAACGAACGCGATGCCTAAGATGGATCGGTCATATATAGCATATGGACAACTTAGCTACAGCCGAACAATCTTCGACTCAGAGCCTTTCAGAGAACGCAACAGAGGAACTACATGTACGCGTCGAGGAGGACCTCAGCCGGCTTGGTGTGCGAAACAGGCTAATACTTAGTTCCGTGTGTGTTGAGTCTCAAGGCTGTCCCGGTTGGAACTTGTTTGTCGAATAGGTCCAGCGGAATGATTCGGAGGAGGATGTTAAGAGCTTAGTTTGATCTGCTACGAGAAGTTTTGACTAAGTTACTCATGCACAATAGCAGGTATCTAAATTACATAAAAAAATAAGTGTTTAATCGCATCTGCAGTGCCCTGCATGATCCACAAAGGAGTTCGCGGAGACACAGTACACACGAGAGTTCTCCAGGCCACTCGATTGTCCTCCTTCGACTCCAACTCATCAGGAGTTATGCCCAATAGTAACCAGGCGAGACTTGGTCCAATCATCTCGTCCTAGACTTGCCAAGCGGTCGCCTACGTGATGGAATGAATCGCATTCAAGACACGTCTCAGAAGTCGTGGTGATGGGGACATTCGTACCACTTGACGGAACCATGGAACCATAACAGTCTCTGTCGGAAGCAAAGGAGGCAAAGGAGGCTTCTCGAATTGTGGCCTCTTGTTTGTCCTAAGTGCTCGACTCGTTAGCGTATACTAAGTACTTGATGTGGCCCATGGGGAAATAATCAAGTGGTGTCAGTTCGCATGAACAATGTGGCCGGTTGATGAACGTTCGCCATGAGATGACCTAGACTCTAAATTTCTTCTGCAAAACTTCGAACGTTGCGTAGTTTGTAGCGTGACATATAGCACCGTCCTGTTGAAACCACAGCTCAGATATATGGATGTTGTTGAGCTCGAGCTACAGAAGGTCGGTTCGGTTCGGCTCTATGCCTGAGCTCAGACTGTTGACGGGGACGGTGTTCTTTTCGAAAGAAATAAGGTGCGATGATACCGCCATGCGCCATAAACCACATCAAACAGTTGAGCTTTGTGGATTGTGTTCGAATAAGACGCATTCCATTGGATGAAGATCGTTGAAGAACTGGCATCCTTGGCTTTTAAGTTCTTAACTTATTTCTTCATGACTACGTTTTGGTAAGCGTTGTAAAAGAACTATTGACAAGTCCTCTGTAATAACAGACAACTGGCAAAACTCGCACAAATCCTTAGTTTTCCGGAAGAGCCTAAGCTGCAAAAAGCAAGCCAGATTTATAGCATCACAAAACAAGAAAGAAGAGGAAAAGAGGGAGGATCATTTTTGTGACGAATTCACTGGTCCATTTTGGAAATATGATTCACTCATCGCAATGTCTCATTCAGTAAATTTTCATTGCGTGGACGAATTCTTGGGACCAGACCTCTTCCCCACATGCTCATTCAATCGTAGAAGTGAAAAAAAAAAAACAGTGATCAATGATCTATATCGGTCTTCAATGACCATAGAGCTCCGCCCGGACTCATCATTGAAGAAACGCGGAACAATGACTCCACCAGTCCATGAATAAAGCTACACCCACAAAAATTCAAACAATCGAGGCCACCTGCTGGCGGATGTCTATTCATGGGAAACGACAAAGCATCCGATTGACAAACAAGTTCTCAAATTGTTAAATTCACTTCCATGAGTAAGAGTGCTGCCAAGCTCAGACTCAGAAAAGGAAGTCTTTATGTATCTTGAGTGCCCTTCAAATGATACGAAATTCACAGACTTTGTCACTTCATTCTCATTCGCTGAGAGCTGAGCTACTGGTAGAATTTGAGAATACTTGCAATTCATCGTGAATTGTGATTTGTGGTCATGCATTTGTGGATCGTGTTTGCCTCTGTTGTGTATTGAGTTCTCAGCTTGACAGTTCGCATATAAAATGATTGAGTCGTGGAGAAAGTCTTTAAAATCGTTTATAATGGCAATTCAACTAATAATTGTTCAGACTTTAGTCGATAAAGGTAGCTAGATTGGTAAAAAAGGATGGACTTAGACCTAAGTGGGCCCATTGTGCCACGTGGGTTTGAAAAATAAGGGATTGGGTCGGCGTTGTTATTAATTTTGTCAGTGAATTCTAGTATTGATTTGACTGGTGTTGCACTAAGATCACTTGGATTGTCAAGGAAGTAGGAGCCCATTAAGGCTTTCCTGATCGAGTCGAGTGCTTGGCAGCTGCAGAGAAGGTTGCTCCTCTTCTTCTTCTCGACAGCTCCTGCAGAAATCATTTGAAAATAGTCCTAGTGCTTTTGCGTGTGGACCTAATAGACAGTGTCCAGTGATCTATTTAAGGAGATCAAGCTATTTGATCTTTTGATCGAGACGAGGTCAGATTTGCTTGGAGATTTGGTATGTGATGCCCTGCCATCTGGCATTGACTTTTTGTTTAATTAGAATGTCAAGCTTGATTGGAGATTCCATCATGTCAGCTTCACAATTTCTTATAAAGTCTGTTATGGAGATTTCGAGAGTTCGGAGAAATATGTATAATTTTATTCCTTAATTCAGAAAATCATTCCGTACATCAATTGAGGTTAACAGACTAAAAATGTGACCATACTCGATCAAATCTTAATGCCAAGTGAAGTTGTCTGTAGCCAGATCAATTTCATTTTAAATCTTTGACAGGTTGGTGTTCGCCACTAGGTGTCGCTGGAGTCACTAACGATGGGGGCCGTATAATGGTGCCAAATCTCGATCAATGTCTCTATGGCCTCGCCGAGTGATGCCTTTAAGGCATCAAGGTTTCGTACTTCTTCTCTGGGAATCATCTAGGCGAAGTGTAGTCAAGGGTGGTGGAAGTAAAATACTGTTCTTTTAGAATTTGTGCATGTCCAAATCTGTAATCCCATAATTAGTCGTTAAAAAAAAACTTGATAACTCAATGCGCATCTTTTTGCATACTAAGAAGTATAACTTTTTGTTTATAGTTGCTTGAAAATGGTAATCTCTAAAAGTTCGCAAGTCGTTGATCGTATGAACGTCGCTTTAGGGTGCTGCTTGTGTTCCAGGCCAGCCTGTGACGTGTTTCTTTCCTCATCTATTACACAAAGAATGAGTCTATCAAGAAGCGGTCGGAAATTTGAAAACCAAGACCACAGCCAAAATGAATATTTTAAGATTTTTCCGCATCACCCTCTCCCCGAGAGTGTTGAGTGGATTTTGTGAAGTGAATGTTGAACGGCCCACACATGGACAGTCAATTGAATCATAGTCTCTGAACCGACATGGTGGAAAGGAAAGGGAAATTGCAGCGGGAACACCGAAGGCCAAGGGCATTTTTCGGTCATTAAACCAACATCTGGCAATCAAATCATGACGTAAAGAAACACTCAAGCGTATAATCGATCGAAGCGAAAATTGGATGCGTTCCAGAATGACGATGGAATTACGTATTCGGGGACGCATAAATAAAATGTTCGTATTTTTACTCGCCGCCCTCCCTGACGTGAACGAACAGAAAAGTGTCAAAGAGATGAGTTCAGTCGGTAAGGTTGAGGCAACACTCAAGGCGACCCCACCTGGGAATGTATTCAAATCGCTTGATTACACTGAAGTCGTCAACCGAACTGCGAAGGAAATGTACACCTCTTTAGCCAAACAATTCCTTGTCAAAACGCGTTCAGAAGAACTTATTAAGCCAAAGACCACACACGCTACGTAAGCCAACTGTTCAAGGATCTCACATTTCAGCGAACTGCTGATGTGATTAATGTAATCGATAAGGTTTCACTTAATTCGCGCTAGCGATAACATAAAGAAAATTGAGGTCATCTGAGTCATAATTAGTTCGAAACTGAATTATTTAAGGGATACCCCGGGACCCGGCGCACACCAAACCCAAGCCATTGTTCAATCTCCATCAAAGCAGTGGTGATTGACCCACATCCGACATTCACACACAAAACACCATGCTGGCCGGTCATGCAACAATGACCGAAGCAATAATCCAATAACTCACCACCCCCCTCCTCGTGGTGCTGCTGGTGGTGGTGGCCTACCCATTTCACATCTTCATTGAGCTGTTCCGCTTGGTGATGTGACCCTATTTCCGCTTTGCTCCGTGCTCTGAGAGCGTTATGTCTCCACAGCACATTCGATTCAATCGAGCATATTGCCGACCGCCTCAAGCCCGCGTGTGTGTAATGGAAGGGCTGTTAACGAATTACAGGCGTAAGCGGCGAATTAAGTGGATAATGTGACGCAGATCGAGAACGAATGAAATCTGAAAATGAAATAGCGCGCTGGTGACCATAAAGGGTGATGGGCTTTTGTTTTGATCGACGACGACCACAATTGCGCGGAGAAATTTGACGCCAGCATAATAAATCGACCTCATCAGTCTGATTGCGAATCATTTTTGTCGCCGTAATCGGTGTGAGTGATGACGACGGGTAGTGGCTTACAATGATTTGCAATGCAAGCCGGACGGGGATCAATTGAAACGTCCAACCATAAATTGTGCTCATTGATTGCGCAATTAGGAGGCGGTTTTAGATGCATAGGGCATACACTGGACAATGGTGTGGGATCAGGTTTGGATTTTCAATTGATA
Organism: Eristalis intricaria; assembly: GCA_964034865.1. Taxonomy (NCBI): domain Eukaryota; kingdom Metazoa; phylum Arthropoda; class Insecta; order Diptera; family Syrphidae; genus Eristalis; species Eristalis intricaria. The sequence goes on along the minus strand of OZ035876.1, from coordinate 64,167,291 downwards.
GTCGCGGCAGTGCCTGTCACGAAATGAGTTTGCATGGTTTTTCAGACTCATCACAAGAACTCGTATTCGGTCTCACGCCCTTCTTTTTGTGACGGTACAGTTCGGCATGGACATGAGTGGGCATCAAGCAACAAGCCTCTCCATCTGGAACGAACTATGGCCAAGTTGGTTGAGGCGTCCTCCATTGGTGTGTACCACCTTAGATAGGGCGCAGGTTTGGTGTACCACTCCTTCGCAGTCGATGATCATGTTCGATACGGAGCTAGACTGTTTATTATCTTCACATGCGCAGGTAACCACCTTAGGCGTGGAATCTATAAACGACTGGTTGGGATGACGTCGTTCTTGTCGTCGTCGTCAAGTTCGTAATTGAATCCCGTCTATCAAATGACCGTCAACGCCTACAGAACCAAATAATACACGCAAAACTATTCTCTTCTCACGGAACACAAATGCTTGATCATTAATTTTTCGACATAAACTCACGGCACCGACTCCTAAACAACTAATGGGATGAGCAAAGTATCGATGGTCGATGGAAGAAGGACAAAGCAGGAGCCGATAAAGCGGTTTTCCGAATGGGTGGGCTTATGATTACAGTGGCGTCATGTCATCTTCAAGTAACCTAAACTGCACTAAGAAGGTGATCAGAAAAACGCTACAATATTTTCTCATCATTAATCTGCATCCTAATCCTTGACAGAATCATAAAAAACCTGGAGAAGGATTGTCTTACCCCCCACGCATACGCTAACGAAACATAGGCCAAGGGCACAAAATCGGGGCTTGAATATCAACTCGAGAAAACAGTTTGTCATAGCAGGACACTAGTACTGGCACCCTTAAATCCATTATATCTCTTCTCTTGATCTAGGATTTAAGAGTTGGCTTCACAAATTTGATAACTCCTCCAGATCGGATTTCTTGAAAGTCTTTCCTTGTGATGGATGATCTGTTTAAAATGTCGAATCTTTCTCTGGCAAGTCAGTGAATTCGTCGATTTACAGTCGATTAGTATGTGATCCATAGTTTCTTTCGCGTGGCCACTGTGCCTACAGATTTCTGTACTGGTGAGGCCCATTTTAGGAAGGTGCAGAAAGAAATATTCCTGTATACTAAAACTCAAAGCAGTCGTTACACATGATTCCGGAAAAAACATACGAATCTTCACATATGGATCGAAGATGGATGCAGGAGTGGGTGCTGGCGTCTATTCTAAAGTTTTCTTTTCGATTACCAATGGATTAAGGAACCTCCGTCATCTCTGAATTCACAGTCCTTCAACTCTACAAGTTTCTTTACTTGCGCCTATCTGTGGGTGTATTATTGTTTTTGTTTCGCACAGGATGCTTCATTTCCAAACAACTATGGTCCTACAACCCATTAAAAACGATCGCTCAGCCTGCTCAGAATGATTAGACCCAATCTTATAAATGTCATCGGCGTTATAACTCGGTATTGGAATTCACGCCTAGACTAGACCCTCCTTAAAACGATTTCTGCAGAATTTCCGGAAGAGGCGCATGAAGCACATCTGCTATTCAATTGCAGTGCTCTCTCCTCCTAGTAAAAATCCTATTGAAGCATACTACATCAACAACAGACAGAACTAAGTCAATTCAAAGTCAGTCATCTCCCCCGCTTTACTATAATCCAAAACTGGTTCGCTGAAAAGGTATTTACAGATCTGCGTGGCCATATGCTATGACCCATATGGCAACCTTGAGTCAATGGTCAGTTTAAGTCTCAAGGATGTGAATAGTGAGCGAACTGTGCCATTGTCACACAGGCGTTGCGTCCTGCCATTTAATCAAACTGAAAAGCCTTCAAAAATGCACAAGTTCTTTGATTGGTCATCCATTTAGGGAGCAATAGAGGCAATACTATTAACACCACCATGTTACTCATACAACTAACTGCACATGGTTATATACATAGTCAAGTCTTTGAGACAGAAGGAGACATTTAACTCGACGCCGTAGACGTCCAAGGTAAAGCTTTGTCCATAGAGTCAGCGGTTTGTGATCGTTTTAGAAGATGTCCTTGATCCATACTAGCCGTTCCATATATTACATAGATGGAGACAAATTTACTTCAATGCGAGGTGGAGCTTGTCCTGAAACAAACAAGCGTTCTCATCTTCGGTTCCGGTGGGTCCTCCTGTTTGTCTCCTCTCCTGTCTCCTGCTTGAAGTCAAAGAACTCATCCCAATTTAAATGGTTCGTGTAAGAATTGTATACACGACTGCGTACATGCTTCCTAAATGCCTCACCTCACCACTGAGTGTATAGCTCATTCGATTTAGTTTCACCCACCCAAAGTTACAAAGTTCCATACTCATCAATTAATCTCTCTTTTTGACTTCCTCTCCAGCATCCCTTGACGCGCCTTTTGCGTCTCCGTCTGAGAATTAATTAATTTTTACTGCGAAACGAAAATGAATGCGAATATGATTATTCACAGCTTGTGTGTCACACACAAACTGTCACAAGTGATTAAGCAAAAAAGACTCATGTGCTGTTCCCTCCTCTCAGTGGAATGTCAACAATCGTTTAAAAGTTCGTGCTTCTGTGCCGTAAACCACTACACAGGGGTTAATGCTCCTTCAAAAGTGCTTACATCTGTGGACAACGGCCTCTCCAGTCATTGCCATCTGTCATGCACATTTCCCCAACTCAAACCACTCTTGTCGCACAGACTCATTGAAATGATTTCTATTTCTTTTATTTTTGTGCAGGACTGTCAGAAAATCATCCGCCTAAAGACACTCAATGCAAAAACCGATCCGGCGGCACTGGCCCGGGAGGTCGTGGATAGATGCGATCTCATACACAGATCCCAGCTGGCCGATGTGGAGCAAATCATTTTCTACTTAAAAAATCGAAAAGACAACACTGGAAGCGGTATGTATGAGTCTACGAATTTGATTGTGACTTAACGCCTCAACCCTCCTCATAGATATAGCAGACAATAACACTCAGAGATCGACTTCCGCTGTGCGTTCCTCATCGAAAACCGCACCACAACCAGATGTGTCCATCAATTCCATCGACGAGTATGTCGAGCTGCTTTATGAGGACCTGGGCGAGCGAATACGAGGCTCAGCAATGATCCTGCAAGTTGCCAGAAATCCAGACAATCTTGAGGAATTGGAAAAGAATGGTTTGTAGTCTAATGATGACATTGTTTTCGAACTAACCTGAATTCTTCATTTTCACTCGCAGAGGCTGTATTGAGCGCCCTCTCGAGGGTACTCCGTGAGGACTGGCGAAAGAGTTTAGATCTCTCCACGAATATCATTTATATATTCTTCTGTTTCTCGACGTACACAAAGTTTCATCCGGTGATTGTGCAGTACAAGGTAGGTTTTGCATGGGCTCCAAGAGCGTGGGAGAATTAAGAGTATTTCCTTTTTCCAGATTGGTTCCTTATGTATGGATGTTATAGACTATGAACTCAGGCGTTACGAGAGCATGCGTAACGAGCTGGACGTTCGAAAGAATCCCGGGAACAACAAGATGAGCAAGGAAAAACTGAATCGCAGTTCAGATGATTTCCTTGACATCATGAACGAGGAGAAACCCAAAGAGGTAAGTGGCCTGCTCTCGAATTGACTGACAATTTAAAAGTAAATGTGGGCATTTTTGTGGAACAGATGGAACCCCCAAGACGTCGTATTCCCGAGCTGAAACAACGTCCAAAGTCTGGCAACTGGGCTAGTTTTCACGGTTCGATGTCGTCGTCTCTTATGAAAAGCCAGGCATTGAACAGTAGCTACCACGAGCACCTCTCGTCGGGAGCAACCTCACCCGAGGCCAGAACGAACAGCAACGAAGCGCTGGCCTCATCAGACCCGAAGATCAAAAAAGAAGAATACGACCGGCTCAATAAACAGTTGAAGATCTTCGCCAAAAAGCAAGAGCAACTGTTGCGTGTCGCTTTCTATCTGCTGCTCAATATGGCTGAAAATGTGAAACTGGAAGAGAAAATGCGTCGAAAAAACATTGTCAAGATGCTGATTAAAGCTCTGGATCGACAGAATATCGATCTTCTGATGTTAGTTACGACGTTCCTCAAGAAACTCTCAATTGTTGGCGACAATAAGGATGACATGAACGAACTGAATATTGTTGCCAAATTGCCGCGTCTCATACAAAGCGGTAACGCTGACTTGATACAAGTCACTCTGAAACTAGTCTTCAACTTGTCATTTGATGGTTCATTGCGGCGGAAAATGGTGCAAGCTGCATACCTGCCAATGCTGGTGATGTTCATAAATGATGAGAAACACCACGGAATCACTGTGAAGATCCTATATCACATGAGTTTGGACGATAAAGTAAGTTCCCCCGGCCGGAGAGCATGGATTGTCATCCACTAATCGTTTGTTTTTCAGGTCAAATCAATGTTCACTCATACAGAATGTGTACAAATGGCAACGGATGCTATAATTCTTAATTTAAATACCAAAGTTGACTTAGATCTGGTCGCACTATGCATCAATCTATCGTTGAACAAACGAAATGCACAAATTATGGTCGAGGGCAATCGGTTGCACAGCTTAATGGATCGCGCCTTCAAGTATCAAGACGCACTGCTAATGAAACTAATCAGAAATCTGTCTCAGCACGAGAATCTGCAGCATCAATTCATTGACTATGTGGGCGATTTGGCACGCATCATAACGATGTGTGACGATGAGAACTTCATTGTGGAGTGCGTGGGGATTCTGGGGAATCTTTCGCTTGCCGACTTGGATTACTCGCAGATTTTGCAAAATTTCGAGTTGATTCCATGGATTCGGGATATTCTGGTGCCAGGAGCAAAGATGGACGATATCGTGCTGGACACGATTGTATACCTAGGCACGTGCGCACGCGATGAACTGTGTGCGCTGCTGTTCTGCCGAGCGAAGGTTGTACTGTCACTGATTGAGCTGCTCAAGGCGAAGCAGGAGGACGATGAGATTGTGCTGCAAATCATCTTTGTGTTTCAGAGAATTCTGCGACACGAAAGTACGCGGGAGTACATGATCAAGGAGACCGAATCACCGGCTTACTTAATCGATTTAATGCATGACAAGAACTCGGAAATTCGAAAGGTCTGCGACTACTGCTTGGACATCATCGCGATGACTGACTCTGAATGGGCTTCACGCATAAAGGTAAGTGCACGCAAATCGATTCTGAGCAAATCTCACTCATGCGGGTGTCGTTACAGTTGGAGAAGTTCCGAAATCACAACTCACAGTGGCTGAGTATGGTTGAACAGCAGGACCACGAGGATGGTCAGGACTTTGTCAACCACGACGATGATGAGAGTGAGTTGCCACCGTATTTAACCTCAGACTACTTGGACAACTGCGAGCTATATCAGTCGGCGGATGACAACGAGAGCAACGTTGAAAACAATCCCGGCAGCCCGGCGATGTCCACTTACAGTCGCCCTGTCAGCAGGTGAGTGTTCATCAAAACAGATATCGAGAGATCCATCAATGACTGTTGGTTGTTGTTGCTGTTTCAGTTACAGGCGAAGTACAGACCTTGACGACCTCTACAACATGACGTCAAGCTCCAAGTCACAGTCGTCCAGTCAGGGCGATAACAACAACTACATGTTCAAGTCCAACAAATCATTGGATTCCGAAACTGGCGGCCTGCATGAGGAGCTGCTGGTCGCATAAAGCAGCAAAGTCAGTTAAATATGTTTAAGCAATGTGTGCTGTTAGGCAGTTATCAGTTATCCACCCGAGAAAAACAAAATATTTTGTAAACGAACAAAGCATCAAAATGAACAACAAACAGTAACAAAAACCAAACAAACTCCCAAAAGAAAACGAACGAGAAAACGCTCTGAAGAAGAAGCTCTCAAAATCAAAAAAAAAAAGAAAAAAATAACATGAACAAGAACAAGAACATTCTAGAACTTAGCTTTTAATTAATTTATTGTGTCGCATACTCAATTGTATTTGATATTATAACCCCTAGGCGACTATATTCATATGCGCGTATGTATGTATGGCTGGCTTCTAACGCACACTGATTAAATTCTCTTAGTTTTTTCCCCCTCTCTCTCTCTCACTCTGTCCTCTAACCCCATCAACTCAACAAATAACCACCATCACCCTCCTCCATCATGGCTTCGTTTTTCGTTTTGTTGTGTGTACATTATTTCTTCGTTGGGATACCAAGATAGAACATAGCAAACAACAAAAATTTTAGTTGAATTTCTCTAGTATAACTCCGCAAAATATTCTAGTCCATCGTTTTGTGTTTAAACATATTTTTCTTTTTAATCTTTTTTGTAGATTTTAAAGAAAATTAATCGTATATGTGATATTTTTTTTCCTTATTAATTTAATTTAGCAGTGATTCATAAAATAGTAATGAGATATAACGATTAAAACATTTATAAACAAACATGAATTAACAAATTTAAGTTATGAATTATATATTTTTTTTTAATTTTTTCGATTTAAGTTAGTTTTTTTTTGTTTTCGTCTTTTTCTGATTGTAAGCGTACAAACAAATGAACAAAGGAAAACCGATTAACGAAAGAGAAGAAGTTAAGTATTTATGTGCAAAGGAAATCTATAAAAATAAAATTCTAGAATTGAAGAGAAAAGTGGAAACGGATGAGTTTTTCTTTTTGGTCTGAGTTTAATGTTCCAGTAGACTCCAAATGTTCTCCACTCTCAGACAACCGTCACATCGAGTAGTCTGTCGTAAATGATCCATTCTAGCAACTTCCCTCGTGTGTCTAGTGGACATATGTGGCGATACGTGGACGGCTCTCCCCTAATGTGTCTAGTGGACATATGGGGCAATACGTGGATGGCTCTTCCCTAATGTGTCTAGTGGACATATGGGGCGATACGAGGACGGTTCTTCCCTAATGTGTCTAGTGGACAAATGGGGCGATACGAGGTTCTCTGCGACGGTTCTTACCAAGTCCATTGTGTGGGGAAGACCCCCCACTCCCCCGCCCGCGACAAAGTGAAAAACATCGGGTCTAACCGTAGCGGCCGCTTTGATTCCCTTGTTCGCGATCCCATCCAGGTGCCTAACCGCACTTTGTCTTTGATGATGCTTTAATTATCTCCTCTAAGTGAGATATCTTCCATACTACGTGGAAAAAGGTGCACCACTATGGGGATATGCATTTCATGGCTGGTTATTGCTGGGCATCTATTGCCAGCTATATACGCTTTTCCCCAAGGGTCTATATCGGCCGCGTCACCGAGTTGCCTAAAGTACTTCGCTTTGGTTTCTTTTATGGGTTTTTCCAGTTCGCGTCTTGCCAGTTTGAATATTAAAAGTTCCTGAGAGTCTGGCCCGCCTCTGGATCTCTGAGATCTCTTTCGTGCTTTCAGTCAGAGCGCTCTAAGCCTCTGGATATCCTCATTCCATTAGGCATTGATGCATCACATGCCATAGTGATCTCTCATTTAAGCTGCATCCCACACAACTCAAGCTGCAACAACACAACTGACAGGGAGATCGCAATGCATTTCTTAAGTGCCTTTCCAGCTCTTGCTAGAGGTAAACAGCGAGCGCTTGTTAGACCCTTCTTCAACTCATTTGATGAGATGTCTGCGGCACATTGCCTATTATTTATACATCGACCTACAACTTCGAGCTACCTATCCTAGACCCATGGAGTCGGCTGTATCAGAAGTCAAGTACTGAGAGATAGCCGACTTCACAGCTGATTGCCTCCTTGTTCATTGGAGAAGTTGAGCGACATTTCGAGAGTTATTCAGAAAATCAAACGAAAAGCTTTCCCTGCTTTGTTTAGTTTGGCGAAACCATGTAATAAACGGTGTGAAATTTTTACGAGGCAAAAGAGGTAGGAGTCTGATATCTCAATAGTACTTGATTTCTTGACTGCATTATACATTTACCAATAGTTCAAATGTCAGAGCTGCTGTTCAAGAGCACCACGGCATCGAACGAGTTGAATTAAGAAAACCAAATATTTGAGCTTATTCAATGGCAATTGAGAGCGGCTTGAGTATCTTGTTCACGCAACGGGAGGAGGTTATAGACAACCATAACACTCAAAGAGCATTTCGTTGTCTTACACAATGAACAGTAAACATTGGGTGAAAGCCGCACCCAATGGAAGACGAGAGTTGACATGAAGTACATGGCTGACCCTTTCCTTATGTGGGCAGAAATAGTTATACTTACGCAGTACAGCATGGAAGTTATGTAAAGAAATTGATGGGTCTTCCGCGAGGAGGTAAAACAAACAAAATACCGTGGTTAACGCTCTGTACCAACAACTATAGCGCAATTTCCCTTCTCAATACAGCAACCTCTTAGAATGTATGCACCTCCCCGAATTCCAATTCGGCTTCAAGGCTCTACGTTCTACCCGTCTGTATTAAGTTTAACTCAGTTCATTGTACCAAACGTCAATTTTAAACGCAACCACTATAAAGCATTCTTTGACATTCTTAAAGCCTTTTGTTGTGTCTGGATTACTAGTCTCATTAACAAGCTTCAACATATTTACAACGTGGATCTGAGCAGACACCACTCCCACAGAGATATATACCATTTTATTCTCACTGGTCGGCACGATCTAATAAAAGGGTACCAGGGACAAAACACGACAGACAGATCTATAGGCCACTGGATCCTCCACCATCGACTATTATTTATCAGGAGTTATGTCTAAGCGGAACCAAACGAGTTTTAGACTCCAACCACGTCCTGGGTCTGCTGAGCGGTCTCCTACCTGATGGAATATCATTCAAGGCACACCTCGGTAGTCTTGATGAGGCGCACGTTAGTGTCCTAGTTCCTCACGTATTATCCAGCCTTCATTGTTTGGCTGGAAAAGGCAAGGCAAGAACGTTATATTTATGAAACCTCCAGTATAAGATGCCTTCCCATCGCTGACTAAATATAGGAAATAAGCAAAACCATTGCTTCGATTTCAGTCAACACACCTCTCTAATCTCGTAGTTGGAATCTAAGACTTTCTATACTGGAGCATTAGTATCCACTCGAATTGCATAATGGAGCCCTCTGAGACAAGGATCTCGAATTGGTTTGACAATTTCGGTCAGCTCCACGAAATACCATTATTGGACATTGGACCGGAGATAACGCATGGAGACGTGAAATTTTGGCAAGGTGACGGGCTGTGATGGGCCATTGTACACACCTTACCGCGCAACACTATAAGCACGATCTTCGAAAGAAAGAAAGATACTGGCGCGAATAGTTATTTTTTTCATTGCAAGGAAAAAGTAAGGATATGCCGCCGACCTGAAATAATACGACGGGTTCACCAGACCGGCACAATAGACAACTCGGAAGTGAGACACTCCATTCGGCGTAAACTCTACGAACAACACCAGTACACCAGATAACTCTTGCCATTCGTTTCGAGGGGCAAACATCCCAGTCCAGCTCCTCGTCTCATGTCATCAACTGTCAACGCACCAAAAGAAAAAAAACGCAGATAACTTAGTTGGTTGCCGATGTATTTCTGGTGACTGTCATTATCCTGACCTGTGTGGAGCGGTCCCAAAAGAGATTGCTTTCTTTCGAAGGCACCACCGCCTCGTCCTTAATACTGAAGTTAATCAAATCTGAAATACACAACATACATCAGTTCACCATTCTCAAACTATCCTACACAGTCCTACCCAACAACTCAATGAACTCGCCCAATGTGTCCTCATTCCGCACCGTTGCCGCTATCACCAACTTCACCTTGTCCTCCATCAGCCTAAAAATGTTGTCTATAGCCGCCACTAAATTGCCCAACTCCGACGAGTCATAGACAACATCGGCGGCCAGTATCACATCGAATTTCTTTTGCGGAACAAGTTCACATGCCTCCCAGGGCAAGTGAATTATCGAGAGTTTCTCGTGGTCGCCTATCTCGTCGGGGAAATTCAGATTTCGATTTGCGTTAAGCATCTCAACTACGACAGTACTGCCGTCAGTTAAGGTCACCGCTTTGGCTTTGCAGCATCTGAGGACTATGAACCCACAGAGCCCGGTGCCGGATCCAAGTTCGATGATTGATTTATCCCGCACCACGTCCGCATTGTGGAGCAGCCAGTCGGAGAGGGCGAGTGACGCTTGCCAGCTGCACAGGCCAGTGGTGCCATCGGTTGCGAAACTCCGCGACTCCTTCAGTGTGAACACAGTGTTGTACTTTACAAGCGAATAGTGCTTGTATGCGAATCGCTCCTCATTTCCACTCACTAGCTGCAGGTGGCAAAAGGCTTCGTAGATTTCGTCGTGAATTTCCAGTCCCAAATGCTCCAGACGATTGATGAGTTTCTTGAAGAAGCTCAGCTGGTATTTCGTGTTGATCGGGTACTCCTTGTTTAGTTTGTGGGAGTACGTCCGATCGATTAGGTGCTTCTGGTCCTGCCAACTGATGTCCGTGGAGATTTGCTGCGAAATGGTGAAGGAATGAATGAAATGTGTTGAGTATGAGTGTGGGGCGTACTTGCCAGTCGATGCTATTCACGGAGTAGCAGGAAAGATATTGGACTTCTAGCGTGTCGATGAGTGCTTGGTATTTCATCTTGAATCCAGGATTCACACGTGCAGGCTGCTCAGAATGACAACAAAATTGTTTTGACAGTTAGTTTTGGTTTGTTTGATTTGTCAGTGATGACCCGACACAGTGGTCAGTGAATTTCAAAGTGTCTGGAGTTGGTTTGTGTCTTCGGCTTGTCGTTGATGTGGTGGACTGGACTGGTTTGGATACGGGGTAAAAGAGTTGCCATGAACTGTGGGAGAGAATTTAGAAGGAATGGATGATCATTGTTGTCCTGTCACGGAGTCTCAAACTTGAAACATGGCTTCCGACTTCACAAACACACTTGACAGCAGTTTGAAGGTTCGTTTCCTGCAAGCGCCTCATAGTTCCAGCAGACATGCCATGATTTGCAGCCATTAACGCTCTGCCCATCAACTCAACTCAATTCCGATTCTTGCACAACACATGCATGTATTATCACGTAAATGAGAGTTAAGTGAGACGGTAATTAACGTTATGGAGTGCATCTAGCTACCACTGCCACCATTGCGTGGCATCATAACCTCTTCAGAAGCATCCATTCATCCGTCCATCTATCCATCCATCCATCCATCTCACCGTCTGGCAGCTGATGATATGCACAAGGGCTGACTTTGTCCGTTAATTCGCGTCTGCATTATAATTAGACAAAGTGCTCACGGAGGGCACTGACACGCGAATACGCTTTGCGCAACGCGAACGATGACCGATGAGCCAGCCAACATCATTGTCGGGAACGGTGACTTGGTCAAGTGGTGAGCTGAGCTGCAATTGCGACTGTTAGCCATAATTGGCTGATTGAATTGAGCACAAAGGTTCATAAGTCCACTTAATCATCGCGGTCGCATGACAATTTCGCCAGAACTCCGCTGCTGGACGAGGCGAGTGAAGGCAAATTGATTGACAATGCGTGTCTGCAAGAACGATTTCGATGCCCTGAGCACGTAGTCGGCCGTTCACTTGAAGAAATGCAAATGATCGCAGGCGGAATCGGATCGGTCCTCATCGGTTATTCTGGAAGGTACTGCAGGCTGAGGATCACGGTGTAGGTCTTGGGAGACCCGGCTGACTGACAGTGGGCGCGGATGTTAGGGCATGCATAGGAGGTTTCGCAGAAATCGATTTCAACTCTGGCGGCGACAAATCGGCGAGTTGCGACGCATTTCGTATGCATCATCTGTCAGAGTTGTTCTTGTCTTGTAAGAGCTGCGGACTGATGGTGACGGATTGACTGTCAAAATGCGCAGTGGGTGTGGTTGGACGAGCTCGCTTTTACTTTCTTCTCTCGTTTCTGGTGTTCTGGCGGCAGCTGTCGTGAGCTGCTGATTGGGAAGATTAGATGGCCGGTAGCTTGAGGCTGTGTTGTCGTGTCACGTAGATGGTGATCGATTTCGAGCTTTCTACGATTTTCACGATTTTCACTTTTTCCCCAATCTGAATGATCGGCTGCCAGATCGAACAGTGCCAAGATTTGTGGTATACTTCATCCGGAAGGCGAGGCAAGTTGGCTGGGAGACGATAGGAAACGTGGTTGTCACTGGAATCATTCTGTAGAGAGTTGTGTTTTTGAAATACGGAAAAGGAGACACGATTCGCATAGAGTGCCAGAAGGAAGTGAAGAGGGAATGCTTAAACGATATGGAATGAAATTTGCGAGCTCAACCATTCGAACTCTCTTTCCACGAGATAATAATGGGACGGAGACAAGTTGGATCTAAATCGGATGAAGGCACATGTTCATGTATATGCGCAAGTGGAAAGTATCGGAAATAATAATGGTGCCTAAACCGGGTAAGCCCCCAACAGACAAATGGTCTTATAGATCGATTTCACTTCTTCCGACAATGTCTAAGGTGTTCGAAAGAATATTAATTAGACGTTTAAGCCCGGTTGTAGAAGAAAGACTACTTATTCCTAACCACCAGTTCGGTTTTAAAAACAAGAACTAGTACAAAAACTATTGACCAAGTACATCGCATAACAGATGTTATAGTAAAATCGTTTCAACAAAACCAAGTCTGCTCAGCTGTATTTCTCGACGTTTCTCTCTCTCTCCCTTTGACAAGGTTTGGCACGAAGGCTTGAAACACCAGCTTCCTCCGAGACAATTCCTCCCGAGAAAACTTTGCACACTTTTATCGAACTCTCTTTCGGATAGAATCTTTCGTGTGAAATATGAGAAAATAATCTTCTTCTTTATTTGGCGCTACAGTCCAGGGTGGACCTGGACTTCAACCAACAAGCCTCTCCAACTAGCACGGTCTCTGGCTAGCTGTCTTCAATGTCGCACGCCAAGTTGGTTGAGGTCCTTTTTCGCCTGGGTGCGCCACCTTAAGCGCGAGCGTCCTCTGTTGCGTTGTCCCACGGGTTCGGAGTCGAAGACTCTTCGGGTCGGAGCTGAGTTGTTCATACGCTCTACATGGCCTAGCCATATATGGGAAAGAATACTCCCTATTTAAATCCATACAAGCTGGAGTACCACAATGAAGTATTCTTGGTCCCCTCCTTTACTTATTGTATAGCAGCGATATACCGCAGGACGTAGGCACATTTGCTGACGACACCGCCATTTTGGTAACTGCCAAAACGGTCGAAGAATCAACTTGAAAATTGCAATGTGCTTCAGACCGAATACACGAATGGACACTCAGCGAATTGAGCTTAACGAAGCTATAAGAACGTGAATAATTTGCCTCTTTTTATAAAAAATGTTCTAATACCCTTCGGCAATGAAGCGAAATACCTCGGGATGACTCTCGATCTAAGCTTAAGTGGAAGGAGCAGGTCAAAAAGAAACGTGAGAAGCTCCAATTAAGATACAAAGACATATACTGGCTTATTACAAGCATTATACAAGCAAGTGCTAAAACCCGTCTGGACGTATGGTATACAACTATGGGGTTGTACCAAACAAAGTAATAGAAACATACTACAAAATCGTCAACGCACCCTGGTATATACGAAACAACGATATCCACAGAGATCTTGGAATTTCATCAGTCCCTGATGAAGTTACGAATTTTGCTCGTAAGCATAAGCGTCGCCTGGAAGAGCAACATAAGCTCTGCTGTCTTTCCAAATCTCGACGAAAGAAACTCTTTTCGCCGTCTTTAAAGGACTAAACCCCTTGACCTGGCGCGGTGAATTCAACCCGCGCTTAGCTGCGGTGTTAGCAAGAACCCCCAATGGAGAATCTCTTGCCAAATGCATCTGAACCATGAAAGAAAAACTGCTGGATAAGTGTAAAACTTAGTTGTAGTGGAAATATATTTTAATTGAAGGGAGGTGGTTCTACTGGGTAAAAATCCCTTTCGCTATGTGGGAACGGTGTCCATGGTGTCTTTTGAAGATTTTCACCTACCCTCGCAAAAAAAAAAATGTATATGCGCCAGTTCGCCAGGTTACCAGAAATCCCTATTGTACTCAGGCTACCAAAACAGTGCCAGGCAGAGATAACAACTGTTCAACAGGCAGATCACCGACTAGCAATGAGCCCGATAGGCAGCATATCTTTTGGTCTATACATAGTCGGCCATTATGAATCTGGAAACAGCATCCATTAACTCCGAAATAACTCCGGATAGATGTAACCTTATCCTATGCTCGGTCCTTGACCACAAGGGTATTGCGGGCAATGAAAGAGCCGAAGAACTAGCAAGAAGTGGGGCGAGTCTGTCACAAAGATCAATAAAATCGCTTCTACCGACAAACGCCTTAATCGACAACGATCGAAGATGGGCAGAATTCGTTAGGTGGAATCACTCCATGAGGCTTCACGTCAGAACGATTAGTAAAGTATTAGGCGTGATTTAAAGAAATTGGAAATAAAAAGAGACAAACTTAGATACTAGCAAAGCAAATAAATGGATTCTACATCAATATACAGGGAAATATTAATAATTTTGAACAATTAGAAATATTAGCGGACAAATACCGACCAGAATTTATAATACTTTCAGAAACTCACCTAACAAATGAAATATACGAAACGGAAATTATATTAGACAAATATATCGCAATGCATGATGCATATCAAACTCGACACGGACAGGTAATATAATAATAATATTGATGGCGCGACAGTCCGAGGCGGACCTGGGCCTAGCTTCTTAGCAACCACTCGCGTTGTGCGTGCTAAGACTGGAAGGGACCTACAGTTTAATGCCAACTTCGAACGGCGAAGTTGAGAAGCTTTTTCTGGACAGGAATACTCTTTGAGTATTGTCAGTGACTTGAAAGAGGTGGAGCCGTAAATTATCAAAGGTGGTGAATTCGGGTATCGAATCTGGCACCCTCTGCGTAGGAGTCGACGCACTTACCCACTACTCCACGGCAACCGACACGGACAGGTGGTGTCACAATAGACATGCACAATAAATGGCATGTAAAATCTATAGTAAGAAGAAAAGTTGACTGGAAAATGTGGTACCTAGCCTGTACAATCAAATACGAAAATGACGAGTTGGACATTAGAGGTGTATATAGATCACCAAGTTACTACGAAAAGGATTTTTATGAATTCTTTACAGAGAACATACAGGACATTATTGACAAAAATAATCGAACTATAATAGCAAGAGACTTTAACATTGACTCGTATACAGATAGCCTATATAAAAGGGAGCTGGAAAGACTTTTCAACGACAACTGCCTACAGCAAAAGGTAGTAGAATATTCGAGAATAACTAGAACAACACAAAAAACTACTTGACTATAAAATATCAAACATGAAATATAGATGATTCGAAGGCATAGTACAGGAAGAAGAAAAGGCCATAGCTCAAAAACTAAACGAATACTTCGTTAGAAGCATAAAGGAAGTACAAGACTCAGTGGGAAAAAATAGACAACTTGGCTCATACTGCCCCGACGCAGACGACATTCAGATTTCAAAGAGTGAATATAGACGAATCAATATGCAAATGGTAAGAAACAAAGGAGATACAGAAAGAATTTCACCCTAAATTAAATTAGACAACTGGGAAGAATTAGGACCACCTCTCGTTGAAATAATAATTAAATCAATGGAAACAGGAGTTTTCCCAAAACATTTGAAAGAGACGATTATTATCCGAACAGAGAATGTAGCAGGCACAAAAAATGCGAAGAATGTAGACCAATCAATACACTACGGACTTTAGAAAAGATTGTTGAGGCAACAGAGAAAAAACAAATAATAAAAAACATAGAAAGTGGGTCGCCGTGGCGTAGTGGGTTAGTGCGTCGACTCCTACGCAGAGGGTGCCAGATTCGATACCCGAATTTTCCACCTTTCATATTTCACGGCTCCACCTCTTTCGAGTCACTGACAATGCTCAAAGAGTATTTCCTGTCTAGAAAAAGCTTCTCAACTCCGGCGTTCGGAGTTGGCATTAAACTGTAGGTCCCTTCCACTAGTGAAAGAACAATATCACGCACAACACGAGTGGTTGCTGAGAAGCTAGGCCCAGGTCCGTCTCGGACTGTAGCGCCACCCATATTGTTATTATTATTATAAAATACAAAGAAAAGACAAGACTCTTATCAACATACCAATCAGAATTCAGAGCTAATCATTCATGTAAAAAGAATGAAAATAAGAAGACAGTCGCTATATTTCTGGACTTTAAGAGGGCTTTTGAAACGGTTGACCATGAAATTCTACTACAAAGATGAGATCATATGGATTTGGCGAAAATGAAATAAAATGGTTTAGATCATTCCTGACAAACAGAACTCATAGAACAAAAGTAAATAAACGTGTATCCGACGCAATTAAAGTGGACATGGGTGTACCTCAAGGCTCTGTATTAGATGCAATACTATTTATATAATCCATTAATGACTTACCAAACATAATATTAGATATTAAAATAGTATTATATGCTGACGACACACTGATTTATGCTGAGGATGAAGACGAAATTAAATGCCTAAGTAAAAAAAAGACGATATTCAAAGAATAAATAAGTGGTTACAAATTAAAACTAAACGAGAAAAAAACAAAATGGAAGTAAACTTTGAGAACGACAAAACACTTGAAATTAATGGACAACGATTGAAAAAGTGAACTCAATAAAATAC
Organism: Eristalis intricaria; assembly: GCA_964034865.1. Classification (NCBI taxonomy): domain Eukaryota; kingdom Metazoa; phylum Arthropoda; class Insecta; order Diptera; family Syrphidae; genus Eristalis; species Eristalis intricaria. The sequence goes on along the minus strand of OZ035876.1, from coordinate 64,150,671 downwards.
CTTGGTGTGATAATTGACAAAGAAATTAACCTTGATGAGAATGTGGACTATATATGTAAAAAAAATAGGAAAGAATCTAGAATACTTTAGAAGAATACGAAAAAAAATGGATCATGTAAACGCAGTAAAGGCTTATAACAGTATGGTTAAACCACATTTAGAATATTCCTCGACAGTCCTCTATACATGTTGCAAGAAAGGACATTTGAATAGACTATAAAAACTGCAAACAGACGAACACACATAGACGATATGCTGGAAAGGCTAAAATGGTTAAACATAACGCAGCGACTAAGACTAAACACAATGATTGCTATTTATAAAATAAAAAATGGGACGGCACCAGAATTCGCAAGACGCAAGAAGTCAGACAAGTGAGAGAAATTCAGCCATTTTTTTTTTAATTCATTTTTATTGTGGAATTCATAACAACTTATATACTAGACAAAAATGCTTAAAACTAGTTGTACGTACATTGTTACTACTTCTAACTTACTGGCCCTAGGCGGGCACTCTAAGCTAAACTTAACCTTATTCTATGTCTTTCGACCAAATCTTATGGAGTGAAATATAAATGAGAATTTAAAAAGAACAACTTACTACAAAGAAAAAATTTGAAAACTTAATGACTGAACGGTTTATATTAAAACTTACAAGCTAACTTACAATCTACCTTAAAATAAAACTTACAAACTAACTTAAGCTAACCTACGTATATATGCATATACACCTGTCTATACACCTATACACATGTGTATACGCATATATCATTAATATACACAATGTATACATGTATCGTCATGTATACACATATACATTCTTCCTATTTTTTTTTGTTTTTTATTTTATTTTTTTTTTTTAGTTTTTATTTTTTTTTATTTTTATTTTATTTTTTTTTCACATATATACAACTTAAAAAACTACCTTAAAACTACCCTAAGATATATAAGTCGGCCATAGGTTGCGGCTGATAAATTTCCATCTAATCCGCTGCAAGACAGAGACCGACTGCGCCCCTTGAGGGGGAACGCACTACCCTTTCTACCCAGGGTCTAAAGGGTTCGACGCTGGAGTTCTCTCGCTCCGCAGCCACCAGAAATTTTGGTACTGCCTAGCAACATCCCGAATGTCTCGGCTGGATACCGCCGTACTGAACCGGAGGACACCCTCCTCAGCTCGTTGTGCGACAGAACGGACGTGGTTGAGAGTCCAACCATACCAACTACGGAATGCTGATAATTTTAGAGTAGAAACGAGAACGAGGACAACAACAGCAAAAAAAAACAAAAATGATTAAAGGGCTCAAATTATATAATAGACTACCAAATGAAATAAATGGCAAACCTCAGTGATGTTTTTTAAGTCACAACCAGAGATAACCTATAATAGAGATATCCAACTTCTACCTCTCTTGCCTCTTGATTTCATATGACAGCGTTTTTTATACGCTTTTTGACCCCTGTCTGTGAATACGTGTGAGCTCTTGGGAACAGCTGTGGAGACAGCTGATACCCTTCACCACCTTAGTAATGGGGTGAATTACAGTTCTTATTTGAAAATTCGCTCGTTATTTGAACGTTTTTTTTCAAATTTTGGGGTTCAATTTTCAACACAGTATGGAGGGGTAAACGAACGAACAATGTTTATGTTCATGAAGTCGATTCATTAAAACTTTGAACAATTTACAATTTGAAATACTTGGACATAATTAATGAAGGCACAACATAGTGTGAATTTTTTCATATGAATAAAAATTAATAATACATTCACACGTTCAGTTAACCAATAATAAAAATATTATTGAAGCGTGAATCACAAATAAGATGTTTTGACAACCATTTTTTAGCATTAGTTAAAATTGTTTAAATTGAATTCATGAGTTTTTCAGAATTCATGATTTAAGCGTATAAAGCGGGCCTCATTTTTTGAGTTGATTTGTCAGGTATGGTTTATGAATAGTCTATATATACACTTAAGAATGAATTTTAGGTCAAATAGTTCCAAATAGTATAACAATGTAAGAAAATTCCCTTAAAAATACTAGTCAACTTTTGAACACCCTCCGAACAACATACCCATGTACGTTACATGGAAAGTACATGGATTCCCACTAAATTCATGAATCTGCCACTTTTTTCCCACAAAATTCACGAATCGGCCGCCATATTGTGGTGAATTGACGAGCGTTGTAAATGCATAAGTGAAATACAAGGGATTACCACTACATCTTCGTTGTGGGCTAGGGGTAAAAATGGCCGAAGTTGGATATCTCTATCATCCATTATCTCTGGTCACAACTACCTCACAAGAGCAGGGTGAGTCACAAATTGTGAGGTTTTCGTATTCTGAGCAAAACCTCAGAGCTTGTGAGCATCACAAGAACCGTCAAAATTGTGATGTTCTCTTGAGTACATCACAAGGAAAAATAGCAACAAAAGAACTGTCACACACAAGGAAAAATAAACAGATGTTGATTTTATTTTGGCGTTTAGCTCATCTGCTAATGCGACCCAATAATTCTGCATTCTTTTCGGGTCAGTTGGATCATTTTTGCCCAGAAGAAAATCGGGATTCATTTGCAAGAAATTCGTATAATGGTCCAACTGCTCCTAGGATGTACGCTGATATTTTCTTGTTCCTCCGAAATATTCATTATTAATAAATACTATTTCATTAATATACACAATATTACCTTGTTCGCTACGTTCTGCCATTATTTTGTAGATATTACTTTTCTAAAATAAAGTATTAGTAGACCGCTCAGTAAGAAAAAAAAGCGCGAATATAATAATTGTCAAAAAAAAAACAATTTTTGACATGGCAACGAATTCACCTCACCATGGTGACTATTCTTGTGTGTTTTCTTGTGCGGTTTTCGCCAGAATACCAAATAGCTGAAACCTCACAAGGTAGACATCATAATTTTCGCCTCACTGACATTCGTGCGTTGTGACCACATCACAACCAGAAAAGGGGTGAAAAAATGAAATTAATTTTAGAACATTTAGGAAAAAAGTAATTGAAATGACAAGACGAGGAAGTTCGTAAAAAAAAATGAATTGATGAATATTTTGAAATAAAGTTAAAGCAGAAAAATGTTAAATAATAAATATATAATAATTATATAAATATTGTATGGATACATAAAAAGTATTTGTAATACTAATTAAATAAATAAAAAAAAAAGAAATGGCCATACGCCCTACAATGACTGAAATAATTTTGCACTGCCTTGGAATATGCCCCGGTGGTTATGAATGGTCAAGGGGCATCCGTATTTATAAGCCGACCATTAACAGGAAACGCAGTAATATCAAGGAAGGAACCAGATTGCGAAGGCGGATAGTGACAGCACAACGGACCAAAGGGTGTCAACTAAAGGGAGTTCACACCCTCTTGTTCCGGTACTAGTGGTGGGAAAGGAGTGTGTAGATTAGACATAGTGCATAGTAGATAATAATTTTAGCCCACTTCCGTCGTTGCTTCCCTGGACCTGTAGCTTGATTCAAGACTGTTTACATAGATTACAGTCCCTTTGAGATCTCTCACATAATGGCATCTTGGACTTGACCAGATTTGTGTCCGTGGCGTTGTGGGTCTGTACGTCTACTCATACGGCTTGGGTTTAATTCCCAGTACAATCAACATTATTTTCCACGGCCCACCTCTTTCGAGTCACAAACAATGTTCAAAGTGTAATAACTGTCTAAAAACTTGGTCGTTCGAAGTTGATATAAAACTGCACTCGTGAGACAAAGCTAGGCCCTGGGCCTCTACGGGGAGTAGTGCCACCCATATTACATTGTTCTGTTCCCCTCAAACACTGATCACTAACTATAGCATGCCGTGGAAATCATTAGAAAACTAAGACTGATCGAGACTGCCTTTTTAGTCTTTGCTTCAATCTGAACGAAACTGATTTTGATCTGAAAAGAACTGAAAAGATCCTGCTAGATAGGCTTTTATGCGCCCGGTGCGAGCAGAAGAAGAAGAAGGATAACATTGTTATCGTAGACGGAACTGACTTTATACAAAATTTTGATAGTTCCAGTTCCCAGATCATCACTAAGCTCTTGATTACAAGTTTCCGCTTTGGCCAGTGTTTTGTTCCTGTTCGTATTCATCGTGATTGAATGACAATATTCAAATACTTACTTTGCTGACATCAGTCTAGTAAGTGATTAGGCCATATGTGTCAAGGGCATGGGCAGTTTGCCTCCCACTCGACTGCCAATCTTGCTGTAAATGGATGTGTGGTGAGTCTGGATTGAAGCCTTTAACAAAGATTAAGAGTAAGTCAGCGGAATGTATTCGTAAGTCCTATTGGTAGAGGCATGCAAGTATTTTAAATGTCATACACTGTTGGTTTCAATACAGATTCCCTGGAGAACGCCTTGAATAAGTTTTTTTTGTTTTTTTTTGCTTATGCCGATATCTTACGAAGAGGTGGCATTCACTAATCACATGACTTGATAGAAGCCCAATCGATTTAAGCTATGCAGTTATATGACAGTCATATGGTCTGCAAGCACCATTTTGTATTTCTTCGTAGGTACCTTCTTCTTCTTTAATTGGCGCTATAGTCCTGAGTGCCTGAGGGTCGCCGTGGCGTAGTGGGTAAGTGCGTCGATCCTACGCAGAGGATGCCAGGTTCGATACCCGAATTTACCACCTTTCATATTTCACGGCTCCACCTCTTTCGAGTCACTGACAATGCTCAAAGAGTATACCTGTCTAGAAAAAGCTTCTCAACTTCGCTGTTCAGAGTCGGCATTAAACTGTAGGTCCCTTCCACTCGTGCAAGAACAATAGCACGCACAACACGACTGGTTGCTGAGAAGCTAGGCCCAGGTCCGCCTCGGACTGTAGCGCCACCCATATTATTATTATTATAGTCCTGAGTGCACCTGGGCCCCCAACAACAAGTCTCTCCAACAAGCGCGATCTCTGCCAAGTTCTCTCAACTTGACACGGTGGTGTATAGCTCGTCTTTATGCACGCATGCGGCCCTGCAATCGACGAATAGGTGAGGGGTGTCGACTTTAACGTCTTCGGTTATTTTTAATCAGAATCTGCCGTAATGTGAAGGTCTGATCGCTGGTAGACTTCCCTGACCTGGAGCCACACTGACATGGACCTATCACAAAACGGCAGAGAAGATGCCATAAGCGACGTTTAGGAGCCTTATCCCTCGGTTACATGGGTTTCCTTTTATGTGGATCAGATGAGCTCTGACATGGGTTCAACCAGATCATATCAACTTGCCCTAAAGATTTGGGCAGACAGATCGATTTCATTTCGATACTTCACCGATATCTACACAAGGTATTATCTTGTTGTCCATGAGTACTGGCTTGAACAGATCATTTGATTTGCGAACATTTACCCTAGTGTAGGGTTTCAACTTATAGCTCTAGAGGATGAAAGATTTTTGACGTCCTTGAGAGGACAAGGTATTGTAACTTTATGATGTCAAGTGAATATAATTGAAAATAACGACCTACTTGGTAACTATAAGGAACACTTTGCAACACCAAGAACTGGACCCACTCACAACAATCAACCAAGTCAAATCACTGCGTGAGAAGCACCCAATGAGAGTACCCAAAAGCAACTTTGTTCACCCTTTCCGAGACGTCTGCATGGAGTGGTCGTGAAATAATAACTCCCATTCAGCGAGCAAGAGTCCATTACAATCACTTCACCAATTCAATCTTTCCACTAAATTGCCGTCAAAAATTATCGGCTTCACAGAGTCGAGACGAAAGGACTACCACGCCGCCACCTCGACCCGGCCCGTCCTTTTCGAATCACCAAGCCGCCGACATCAGAATTAATCACGTTTGGCGGAGAGGCGCAAACTCCGCGCCCTGTTATCAACCGCGCCACGCTAACAAACTCACAAGCCCACACGACTCTTCCGAGTTCACCAAAACCGAGAGAACAAAACCAAGATCGATTCGCCATCGATAAACAAAGAAGAGAACAAAAACTATATCGAAAATTATTTATGGCGCCTCTTTTAAGGGCCCAGCGTACGATGCGCCAAAGTGCAGGCATTTCGCATCATGCCTCCTGACACCTCGGTCCATGCGATCGGTTCGCGTGAATTCCCATCACACGGGGAGAGGAGCCAGCCCAGCCGAGCATAACAAGAAAATTTATTCGTGCATAACACAAGCGAAATTGCGCAAAGCAAAAGAAAGGAAAGACGGGAGAAAATGAAGAAGGATTGTGATCCCTCAACACGGTAAGTGGTAACACACACCGCGTCCACATCCAGCGGATCCTTTCGCCGTCCGAATGGTTGGCTGCTTGTTCGACAAATTAACAACGATCACGATCGGAGAGATGGAACAACAGCATCACCACCGAGCGCAACTAAGAGGCCGGTGAAAAATGAACACGCCATAACGACGCAACTGTGTTGATCGGCGAAAATGCTTTAATGAAAGGATACGCGCGAAGGGCACTTGTGCCGAAAAGACCCCGATCTGCTCCCCCCGAGCAGAAGAGCCGTCGCGCGAAATTGTTTTCTCAGAATGCATGCATGGAATCGATCAGCGACGCAGATAATGCAGTGTAATGCCGTCAGACGCGATCCGACCGCAATTACTTTTAATGAATTAATGATCGAGTTCGCTGGTCAACTCTTTTGTTTTATCATCGCTCGGTATCGGTTTAATTCCCACGCCACGACGCGTCGATAGCCCGTGCTGTGATTTCGACTGCCGCTTGTTGAGTGCTGATGGATTGCGGTAATTGCGGCGACTGGCGTGCTAAAGACCACTGCTATATGCAGGCGGGAAATCAGTCATTTTGGAGTAGAATTCGCCGCTCGTTCCAGCAGGGGCATGCCACTCGGAGGAAGCGGTGATGAATGCTAGCCGGTGGCAGAGCTGGCTGCTGACCACTGGCTGCCGGAGAAATTACATTCGTATAGAATAAATTACTTTCACCCCTGGGAGACGGCTTTCGAAGGATTTATGGCGAAACGTAATGAATTTTGAATTAAATTTCCAAGTGGCACTGGAGATGATGGATTGACGCGGCAATGTGTTAAAGGGGCACACACGTGCAACCAGGGTTGACCTACACTTAATTGGGGTTTCCTTTTGCCGGTGACGTGGACTCGACAAATTGCTGCTGTGATGGATGGGTGTATGAATTTTGCTTGTATGGAGAATTCGGATAAGACACGTTTTGGGATATCAATGAGACTGTTCTAAAGGACAGGACGTAGCTGCTAGTGACTCTACGAACCAAAATGCATGCATTTGTGGTTATGATTGGAATACGAGCGTTAGCGTTGCTCCATGAACGATGGCGTTATCGACTCAGAGGACTACACTGTACTCGATTGTCGAACCACTTTAGAGTCAGTTCAGGCGATTGATGAATCTTTTTCTGGGCTCAAGAACAATGTGACATCAATGAGAGATATCAAATATTCACGGGGCGATCAAGTCTCTCGAGGTAGGCAGTCTCTAGACGAAGGCATCACTGAAGTTCTTCAGCATCCATCTCATGTGGATACCTGTGGTTCACTGTGACATTCCAGAAAATTACGAAGTCGACGCATATACAGCCAATAATCGAATATTCCCAATAGAATAGCGGAAGGATCCAGTTCGGTTGGCACTACAGTCAACATGGCTCTGGAGGTGAGGTTGGACGCGGTGTTCCTCTGGAACACAAATATGTTTTTTTTACCGCGTTATCCCTCGGCGGTAGGGGACTGGAACACATCTATCCAAGCTCATTCACACAGACTAAAGATTTGAACGTCTCAGTTGAAACAGTAGCCTTGAGAATGTGACTGTCCTTCTTCTTCTTTGGCTGGCGCTACAGTCCGGGGTGGACCTGGGCCTCAACCAACATGCATCTGCATCTAGCAAGGTCTTATGCTAGTTGGTGCCAACCACCCATGTTCAGCTGATTGATGTCCTTTTCCAGCTGCGTGCTCCACCGGAAGCGTGGTCTTCCCTTACCGCGTTGGCCCTCGGGGTTGGAGTCGAAGATTTTCCGGGACAGGGCATTTGTGTCCATCCGCTCTAAATGACCTAGATGACCAGATCGGTGACGCCGTACAGTTTGTCGTTCAGTTTCCTCCGTCAGACACTCTCAGTAGATTCGGGACCAAAGATAATACGAAGGCGCCATACAGCAGGAATGGAACTATCAAGGTCTTGTATAGGGATATCTTGGACCGTCGAGAGAGGGCTTTGTTCCTCATTTGCTTTACAAGCCCAAAAACGCTAGCGCCCAAAAACTAATGTGACCGTGCTTCGATTATAAAAACCGCTACACAATATTTACAAACATCGTACTACAGTACGATGTATAAGGCGTGCTTTCGCCAACTGGGTGCTGGAAATAGGTGATCATAAGTTTACATATTTGCCTTATGTGATGTAGGTTCTTTGACGCCATCCATCTTCAAAGTATTGGAACAATGCAACAGTGATCGCCACATGCGCAGAATGATCATGACAGTGAACCGGAATGGTGCGCCAGAACGTGTTAACTTGCTCGTTAAAGCCCTGGTGCACCCCCAGTAATGCTTTCATACTTACTACTTTATCTGTGAGTTGTGACTCAGGGATGGTCTAAGCCTAGGTTATAGGCTAAAGTTGTCTTGTAACAGCGATGACTTGGTCTTTATTCTTGGTTCGGGACTCCTCTCCTTCTCGAACCAGGAGGCTCGAATTCGAAGACCCACTTTGTTGAAGCGTTGTTGTCAATGCGCCCAATGTGGCCCAGTCAGTACAGTCAATGAGTGTTTACCTTCCGGACTACATCCACTTCTTAGAGCAGCTCGTAGAGTTTACTGTTGCGTCTTATCTTCAATTCAGCTTCCTCACATTATAGACCTTATATCCGAGGTATAACTCTTCTTTCGAAGGCACCAAGAACCAGTTCTGCAGATTTCCCTAGCTCCCCGTTTTCGGTTCCATATAGTGGGACTGGGCAGATTAAGAGTTTTGTAGCGCATGATCTTGGTCCTTCGGGTCAAGAGTTTTGATCTCCGTTGCTTCGACGTTTCTCTATCAGATCTCCAATGTGATGTAAATTTCAGTTGTCCATCGTGATATTTTGTCAAATGTGGTGTGCGACAGAATGTTTCGTGGTCGACAGTACATATTTTGTATCATACTCATTGACCTTCAAACCAGATCGGTTTGCCACTCTTCCAATGTAGGATTTGCGGGTTTTTATTGGAAAAAGGAAGAACACAGGTTTTATCTTTTAAATTAACACGTCCTTCATCAAATTAGTTAAATTAGTCTGGACTTGAAGTGTGTCCGCCAATCGTCGTGTTGCTACTGATCTCGGCAATTCAAGTCTGACCTTACATTGATTTACATGGGCTTACATCCTACAATAATTGCCGTAAGAGCTTCTATTACAAAACTTGACGGGAGGACTACTTCTTCGGCTGGAGGTAGAAGTTCTTGGTACCCTATCACACTCTTTGATCATGCCCGTGGGCAGCTGTTGGAAGTGCTAAATGAATAGGTTCACTGCCGTTTCGAAGAACTTGGCTGCCTTTCCCTAAAGCGTCCTCCCAGATTTGTCGTTCTGTTATGGAATGTTCCTTAAAATGGGAGCTGTGAGAGATCTTATATTTGATAATACGTAGAAACTTCAATTCTTCTTCTCCGATACTAATCCAACTATAAGAGGTACAGTGAAACTTCTCTCTCTCCCCTCTCTCTCTCTCTCTCTCCTCTCTCTCTCCTCTCTCTCTCTCTCCTCTATCTTCTCTCTCTCTCTCCTCTCTCTATCTCTCCCCTCTCTCTCTCTCTCTCCCCTCTCTCTCTCTCTCCTCTATGTCGGAAACCCTCAGGACAATGTCGACGAATTGTCCATAAAGAGAGGTGTCCCTTATAGTGGGTTGTCCATAAATAGAAGTTTCGTTATATTTGGTAATTATTATCTGCCATAACTAACCTCGGAGTTTTTATACCGCTTTTCATGCTTTTTACAATTTGAAATGACAATTTTTGTTGGATGACTCCCTCTTACTTACCAAACAGCATGGAGAACATCAGAACTGTCACGGGTAATTGAGTAATCAAACATTCTCTCTCTGACCAATCTGTCAATGAAGCATGAACTGACGTGCTTTCTACTCTTGACTTGACTCTTGAATATTGTGGATCTAGATCCGCCGAAATAAAAGACATGAATTCTAAGACTCTCTCCGTTTTACTCCAGTCGCTCTTCTGCTTATTCCCAATATATATCCACAACAATGATTCACATTGTTTAGTGACCACTCCTCTTCCATCGTCAACCCAGTTCCGGCGGTTGAGTCACCTTTCTTCGACACCAGATGCGGTCACACCGCAAGCATCCAAATCCCATCCACGTCGCATCTGTCGACAGCTTCGATACGTGGTGTCTTTATATTGTCTCTGAATCAGCCGCCTGTTCCTTTTTCGCACACACACTCCGCCTGGGAGTGCATTGCACCGCGCTAAATTTCATTCAATTTGTATTCAAACACTGTCCCATCTATCGGCGGGGCTGTCGCTCACCGCCTGCGTCACACTCCACTCAGCACGCGCATCAGCAGCCGATTTTGCCGCCCACGTCACTGCTGAACGACCACCTCCACTGGAGCGATCTTCGACCGGTCGTCTTACTCACAGACAATCAATGGATTGAAGGTGGCCATCTGACGGCAATTATAATGCAATTCACTAGCTCGCCCGTCGGCACCCCTCACAGACGCTTTTAATCCGTGGCGCAACAACGCATTGACCCTTTATTAGTGGCTGCGGCGGCGACGGCGACGGACAGTGTATTCGTGTTGTTGTCTGTTGATTATCCAATTACACGGACCTCCAAGGTTGGAAGTGCAACTCTTGCGCACATCCGCTCTCTGCCGCCACCACCGCAGCCGACCCCTTATAAATGAATTTTCGTTCACTTCGGAGGCTGAGGCTGAGGGACCGGTGCGCCGCCGTTACCAGGGAAGCCCTAACGAAGTTGTAATTTATCGTTCCATGCCCACTTTTTGTGGGCACACGCTACGTCTGCCGCCGACAATGTTGCCCGCCGCCTGGTGAGGTTGGATTGGATCGAATTCGTTTTCCAATTTAATCTCGAGTCAAAGTTTGACCCGGGGCCGCCAAGTATGTCGAACTTCGTTACTTGGTAATTGGCAGCGATTCGATGGGCGTCGTGGATGGATATTGGCCGCCACATGGGGCGAGGGAGTGTTGCCACGCCGACGACTGTGGCATCTAATTTCCCGTGAATGCACGTCACTTTGGGTTAACTTGGACAGGAAGTGAATGTGGTGAGTTTTTGGGTCCTGTCTTTAAAAAACTGTTTCATAACATAATGCAATTGTATAAGGGATTTCAAGAACGCATCGTCGTCATTGTTTTCCCATGAAACTGCGATAGTAACGACATTTTCTAAAGTAGACTTGGGGTGAAGCTTCTCATGTCAGAATGTCGTCTTAGTTTCTCTGGCCGTCTCTTATTTGTATAGGTCGATACAATGCACTTTTATTTGCTTAACGGCATGCGTTCGGACTTTAATTTAATCCACATGTGACAGAATGTCAGAGAATGTTCATCCGGAAACCGTGAGAATCGTGTTGAGAAAAAATAATCTCCATGGAAGAGTCGCCCGAAAAAACCATACATTAGCAAGAAGAACCAAATAAAAAGAAAAGGCTTTCTTAGGCAACATCAAAACAAAGATTTTTCTTTTTGGAAACGTGTTTTGTTCTCAGACGAAAGTAAATTTAATTTATTTCGATCCGATGGACAAACATATGTGTGGAGAAAACCAAACGAGGAGCTAAGGGAAAGAAATCTACGACCAACTGTTAAACATGGAGGGGGCTCAGTTATGGTTTGGGATTGCATGTTCGCGGCTGGACCAGGGAATCTTGTTTTTATCAGTGGATATAAATACAAGTACATAAACATTTTTAAAGATAATCTGGACCAAAGTGCTCAAAAATTAGGAATAAGGAATGAATACCACTTTTACCAAGACAATGACCCCAAGCACAAAGCTCTTAACACTCGTCTGTGGCTCTTGTATAACTGCCCGAATGTGCTCGAAACCCCACCACAATGAAAAATTGGTGAAATCGATGGCAAACAGGTTGAATGCGGTGAAAAAAAACAAAGGACTATCTTCTAAGTTTTTTATTTCTTTTATTTGTTAAAGTGAATTTTAAGAGACATATTTTCAAACTGTGCTGAAACCAATGTCTATTAATGAATTGATATTTGTTTATTGTTTATTAAGAGCTCATAATACAAGCTTTGAAAAAAGTATAAACATTAATTGATAAAGTTATTTTTTTGTTGTATTTTGTGGTTTGTAGGTGATAATAGGTGTGTTTCCGATTTCTTTTTTGATCAACTGTAAGCAGACTTTTACAGTTCAAATGGTATTATTTCTATATGTAACATCTTTCATAACAAAGCTTGGAATTAATATACTTAAATAAACGTTAATAAGAAATGCAATTAGTAAAAAGCTTATCTACATAAAATGCAGTATTTAAGCTTTTGGTTGGAAATAGGCCGGGCTCGTTACTGGAACTTGATTATTTCTTGTTAATCCAATAAGGACCCCCCCCCCCCCCCCCCCCCGGGCAAGTTATTAGATTTCCTCATTTTTTCGTCCCAGTAACGAGCCCACAACGTATTTTAATAAATAACAATTTTTTCTTACTTTTGCTTTTGAAATAATAAAATATACATTATTATTGTTACATTAAGCCTTAATTAGGTAACTAAAAATTTATGAAAATCGCTTACATTCTTAGTTAAGGTTTGTAGTTTCTTAAGAAATTTCAAAAATTACACTGATTTTTTTTTCACTTACGGATCACTACTCAACACTTTGAATTTTCCTTACCAACTGGGGACGAATTACCTGAAAATAAATTATACGATACAAAGAAAAGATATGATAGATTTTTCCTGTTGAAATACCGTTATTGTCTGAAAAGCAGGGGCTTGCAGCAAAATTCGTGAAGGGGGCTCGCTATTCGGAGGGGGCTCGAATTAAGGTAGTTTACCCTAGTTATTAGCAGCACTAGGTTGCCTCGCAAAAGAATCCACACAGCAGGTCCAATCGGTTATTGAAGCAAGGCATGCATACAAAATCCTTGATGTCCAAATAATCCACAAAAAAAACCAAACCACAACTCATTTTCCTTCTAGAAAGTTCAGAGGTAGTTTGTCCAATGTCCAGATAGCTGCACTAGGCAAGGAGTCTTGCCATTGGACGCCTAAGCAGGGATACTCTCTGGTATGCCATGACGAAGTCCACCACAAACTCCAACGAAAAGTGGCTGCATTGCCGCTTGTTCATAAAAAAGAGACAGCGGAATCCACTTAAGGCTTCCTACCACCTTCAGCAAGGAACTCTAGATATGATGCCGGATGTAAGCAGAAGTTAGCAAGAGACGAGGCAAAACAAAGTTCACCCAAAGGCAGGATGGGCTTTGGAAACAGAAGAAAAATGACATAATACGCCTAAAGAAAATCTCTATCACTCTCCTAGCTCGAGGATATCGAAGAGTTTAAGATAAACAAAAAGTGGTCTGAAAGAGTAACTACTATGAATACACGGGTATCATAGTGTCTTATTGAATATTCACAACAACCGACGAAAAAGAAAAAGAAAAGAAAGGGCTACCAGATAAGAACTATATGGAACGAACATTTAAATAAAACAATTACTGTGTGCGTCATAATATAATAGATTCAAGTTTCATTTTGAAGCTACAATACATATCCTTATGGTACAGCACTTAAATGGGCATCGTCTTCGATGGAAGCTTTCCAGTGCAGGCAGCTGGTCCGGTGATGACTCGGACCAAAAATGTGCCGTCTATTGTCGGGAAGCAGGCTACCAGAAAATCACAAGGATAATCTTCTAGCCGACCCACAAGATAAAGTGTATTCAAGCAGCACTTCCAGCAGCGGGCACGACCAGGAGAGAGTAATAGGGACTCCAGTCCATTCTACGAAATAGTTTCTCCACATAGCCATCTTACCATCTTAAGGATGATGAGGAAACTGATGATTAAAACTCGATCCGTCGTCCACTCAACATCACGATCGACGGCTACAATTTCAAGATACTTAAGTAGTTTGGCTACCTCGGTCGGAGGTCCATCGTAGAATCACCTGATACACCGCTGATATTTCTAGTTGTCCAAAAACTTCAGGTCAATTCCGGCTCGAAGGACCTATGTAATTCATTCTCTAGAAAACCCTAGTTCTGATATTATTATTTGGCCCAACAGAGAAGAATTGTGCCTCATCGCTCATTTAGTTCAAAGGTCACCTGACATTCATGTTAAATGAAGGATCGTGTAAAATGAACTTTTTGAAACGAGGGCAGTTAGTTATTTTTTGAATAAACATTTTACTTTAGGAAATAAGGGTTTTATTTACTATCATGTCGATTAGCCTGATAGCCAGCGTCGATAAATTTTGACACCGACTGTTCAGAGTCTGGTTATGCAGAAAAAGCATCTTCAGTGAGTTATCCTTATGCTCACTAAGATGACCTACGCTGGATAGTAGGTCATTTTGGCATCCAAGGAAAGTCCAATGAACAAGGGGACGCTCTAGGAAAAAATGGATCTGATCTGGGAAAATTTCACACTGCCATAAGGAAATAACTGGAAGACGAAGCTCCGTCCAGGCAAAGAATCAATGCAATATCAAGAACAGATATCGTCAACTGTTCTGACAGCTATGCAGCGATAAAATCTCTGAGTGTCTGTGAAATTCGACTCAAAAACTTCCCACAGTGCCATTCCAGAGAATTGTGAGACGGACGATCTCGTTAAAAAAGGTACAGGTACCGATCTCTGTACATCTCAAACTGTAGTCTCTGTCTGAAAGACGCTACATAGATTTGGTAGCCGGAATGCCCGTGATCCTACTCCTTCGCCCCACCTTCAATCCATCTGTGAAAGTTCACAGAGAACCACCCAGCGTCTGGTGTTCAGACTTGCGGATAGATCTGGAGAGAATGCTGGTTGGGAAGTTCTTCTCGGAAATGAGCTTAGGTATCATGAGGTCGCTGTTTTGGGGTTGGATCCATATCTGCCACGGATAATCGAGTGTCCAAAGCGGAGTCCTTTCCACAAATGCAGCGGTTTGAATCTTATCGCCGTGCTGTGAGTGTATTCATGGCAAAATGATCTTCGAATTCGGGCCTACTCGTTCGAGAAGATTAGGGAAACGGAATCGTTCAAATAATCGTGGAAGCAAAACAACTTGACGACGATGTCAACGATGGAAGGAAAGATCCATGGGTCAACGCGCCGCCATCTTGCTGCCACTTCGTCACCCCGTATATATAGTATTCAGAGATGGCGGATGGGGTTGATCGTTCTGCTGATACAAACACACGCCATATGTTGCAGTCTTTCGAGCGGTTCGCAATTGACGCCTTTTTCCAGCCCGGTCCACCAAATCGCGACACCATATAGTATGGACTACTGATGTGAATAGCTAGTGGACGCTGAATGGTTTCTGGTCTCCATTTGCACCCTATAACCTTTTTACAGCAGTATAGAGACGTGCAGGCCTATTCCGCACGTTTCTTGCCTTTGATCTGCTACAAGGATGAAATGAATTTAGCGTACTTTTGTGGGTGGACTTCGAGAACCTCTATACAGAGATAGAGTGAGATGTTGTTAAAACCTCCACCTCCTCCTTCAGTACTCAGTTCCATCCTTGGCAATTTCTAACCAAACTCTGATCAAACTCTGCCTCTTCCCACTTGTCAATCTTCGGTCCGCCTCACAGGGCTCAACAGCAAGTCAGATTTAGAAAGTTTTGATTGACAAACGAATTCCCCCCGACATTCTCTGCTCGCTTTCATTTCCATCCGAACTGTGCATCCATCCATCTAGTCGACAGCCATAAACCCATTCTGCAGCGACTAGTTGTGACTTCAACGAATTAATTCTTGAACCTGCGGTCAGCTGCGCTTCGACGAAAATAGTTTAACGCGTCACTCGTTCCCCTGCATTCTCCATTCCATTCTGTCCATTCTCCGCCGTGTATCTGGAGTACAACAAACACTTTCACTCGTTTTTACCTCGTTGTGCACTAAAACCGAGGCAGCCAGTCGCTTTGAAAACGAATAGAAATAGGAACACATCATCTGCACAATTGGAGCCGCACTT
Source organism: Eristalis intricaria (assembly GCA_964034865.1). Classification (NCBI taxonomy): domain Eukaryota; kingdom Metazoa; phylum Arthropoda; class Insecta; order Diptera; family Syrphidae; genus Eristalis; species Eristalis intricaria. The sequence goes on along the minus strand of OZ035876.1, from coordinate 64,134,470 downwards.
GTTCGACAGATCTAGGCTGCGGCTGCACTTTCTCTCCTCTGAATCGCCTGCCGGGCATGACATTCTCTCACAAGCTGCACAAGAGTCAAACAAGGTTGTGTGTCGTAAACTCCTTCCGATTCTAGACCAGTTCTGATTTGACGCTGCCGCCGCCGACGTGTCGTTTCGAAACTCCAACCAAATTTCAGGTCTTCACTTTAATGGCTCAAAGAACAGACATATTTTATAGGGTCCGAGGGATGACATTTCCCATGGCGTGTCTTTATCGAGATATGACAGTTGTCAGTTTGCCGTAAAAACATCGCGGCCACGAGTAGAAATTGAAATAACTCAGAAGACGCTTTTATGTCGCAGAGTTTGATGGTCGAGATCTCATATTTCTATCGACAGTGGATGATGGCTGTGATGACAAATGGTTAAACTGGTTGTCAGATGGTGCTTGGGCGACAATCAATATTTTTTATATTTTGATCGGCGGGGTCGATGGCCTGGCTGATGGCAGAGACGAGACTTGAATGATTGTTTTCATGGCTAGACGGTGGGACACAAAACTGATTGAAGCGAATGATGATTTTGTTTTAATAGGGTCAGGTTTGGGGGTTCGGTGAACTCCGAATTGAAATTTGTTCAGTCCCTATTAGAAATCAACTGAAGAGAGGTAAGCGATGACAGCTTTGACAGAATTTGAGCGACATTTTGACATTTATTTAAGAAATTTCCAAAAGTTATTCATTTCTAAATCATTTGACAGAGTTTGGCATCAAGCTGTCTTGTCTCTTCTTATATGGATTAGAAATCACCTTTCAATTCAAGTTGTTTTGAATGGATTCAAGTCATAAAATAAATGCTGGTGTTCCCCAAGGCTCATTTCTGTCTCCGACAAGAGATCGTCAGCTACTTTTAATCCAATCCATTCCTTCGCTGATGACAGCACCCTCAGCTTTTCATATTCGTTCCTCACGACCCCACCCTTCGGCGTATTGAACAGCAGTATTGAGTTCCGAAGTTGACAGCACAATTAACTGGGGAAATAACAAAAACATATTTGAGGTCCCCAAAAATACTGCGAAATGTTTAGGTTTCACTAATCGATGAAAGAAATAATTCACCCCCTCTGATTTGGCTTTAATATATAAGACGTACATCCGCCCCAACCTTGAGTACAGCGCTCATATCTGGTCTGGTGCCCCAAGACCACCCTGCACCCACTTGATAGAATTCAAAAGCGAGCGATAAAACTTATAGGAGACAATAATATCGCAGAGTCATTAGACTCGCTCGAACATCGACATAACGTCTCTTCTTTGTCCGTGTTTTATCGTTATTTCAAGAAACGATGCTCAAGTGAGCTAGCAAACTGCATTCCTCCTCTCCATGAATTCACCCGCAATACTCGTCTCGCCAGGAATGCCCATCGGTATACCTTTAAGCCTACTTTCGGACCCACAGTTAAATTCAGAGACTCGTTCTTCAGCAGTAGTACACGATATGGAATGCTCTTCCCAGCCTATTATTTCGCACTGACTACAACCCTCAGATATTTAAGACCAATATGCACAGGTACCTCCTCTCCCTTTCTCCCTCTATACCTTCGGCAAGTGCTCTGTTTTTGACCCCGGACCCATAAGGGTATTAGCAATGCCTTGAGCACGCGCAAATTATAAAAAAAAATCATGTGAATAGCATTCCCTGATTAGCCCACTTTTGATCTTTTAGAAAACGATATAAAAAGCGCTGTCAAAAATGTTTAGGGGGCCAAAGAGGTAGAGTCCCCATTGAACATGATTTGTGGTCCCTATTCAAATGTCTTCAGAGAAGACTGATGACTCTGGCTTAATGGATCCCCTTTGTCCCTTTCTAAGTCTTGGGCTTTCAAGGACAGACACCGGTGTTAAAGTTTCCGTCTCAGTGATGCCTTTGCAACTGCAAAACCAAACAACGCACATGCGAACCCAACGCACATGTTTGGGACACTCAGCTTGACTCTCAGCTTGGCGTGATCTCTTCACATTTTCAGGGATGTCACTCTGACATGGAACCTAAATTAGACATTTGAGGTGGCCTTATAATGGAGCTAGTTCAGGCATTCCTGTTCTAGCTTCGAATACTAAGTAGCAGGGGCAATAGGCATATCTCCCTTGGCAAGACAATATTTGGGTGTATTTTGAATTGAAGACATTATCCCCAAGTAAAAACGGATAAGTTTTTGAACTTCGTCCAACCACCTCGTCGTTGGTCTGCATGACCTGACATGCCTCGGATATCGTGGTGATGGCCACCTTCTTGCCACGTGACTAAACCATCGAAGAATAGTCCTATCCGGACGAAGAAGCTTCTGTTCCACATTGAGTCCTTAGCACGCTGCTATGTTTCTTATCCCATTCTATTCGAGTAACTCCCATAACAGCACGAAGAAACCTCATCTCGGCAGTTTGTTTTCGAGGTCTTTTTCTTTCCACCCATTCATACCTAAATTTCATAATCATATGTATGAGGTGGAATAAATGTAGGATTTGCAAGAAGAGAAAATTGAAAAAGAAACTTTACAAGATTATACAAGATTTATTTTATTTCAATGGTTTATGGAAAAATAGGAATTCACGTGTTGAGACGGCTCGTGGGGCGTTAGTTTGTCAAAAAAAAAAATGTAACAACAAAATAAGACTCTTTCGCGGACTTAACATATACAAAAATGATTTATTGAATATTTCTTCAATTACAACAAATGAGCTTTTTATCCATTCATTCAACCGCATGGTTTCAATTCAAAAAAAAAATAATAGAAAAGGAAAAGGAACACAAATGAAAAGGGAGAGCGAGACAAATGATGATGCCAAAAAATTGGTATAAAGTTGCGATTACATTTCGTGATTACAACACGTAAATTTATTGCTTTGGTTGATTCCTACTTCCTTAGTAATGTTGTTTGGAGAATATGATGGAAAATCGACTTTCAAAAGTTAGCTCTCTGTTGTGCTCTGTGAGGCAACGGAACATTATAGTCAGTAGTGGTGGTTCGGTAAACCTAAGTAGCCGCTTTAATGCCGAGCTTTGTTACCTTCATTAAGTGGTTTAATTAAAAAACGTTCTTCTTCTTCTTTATTTGGCGACACGGTCCGCGGTGGACCTGGGCCTCAACCAACAAGCCTCTCCAATTAGTCCATTCCAAAATGTTTATGCCAAAGGCTCACCGTGTCGGTATATATGAATATCTCTTCAAAGAAGGTGTCATTGTGGCCAAAAAAGATTACCATGCACCCAAACATCCCGAGCTGGAGAATATTCCCAATTTGCACGTCATTAAAACTATGCAATCACTGCATTCGAGCGGTTTGGTGAAAGAGCAATTTGCATGGAGGCACTATTATTGGCATTTAACCAATGAAGGTATTGAATATCTGAGGACGTACTTGCACTTGCCTCCAGAAATTGTTCCAGCAACCCTGAAACGTCCAGCCCGAGGTGAAACCGCTCGCCCACGACCAGCTGTTTCTGGTCCTCGTGGTGATTCCACAAAGACCGGCGAAGACCGTTCTGCATACAGACGTGCTCCTGGTGGAGCTGACAAGAAGGGTGATGTCGGCGCTGGAGCTGGAGATGTTGAATTCCGTGGCGGATTTGACCGTGGTTCCCGACCACAATAGTTTGTACGTTAAAGAAGAAAATCAATAAACGTTTATAGAAAACAGAATTATTACTGTCTCTGGCTAAATGCCTCCAGTGCCGCACGCCAAGTTGGTTGAGGTCCTTCTCCATCTGGGTATGCCACCTTAAGAACGGGCGGCCTCTGTTGCGTTGTCCTACATGTTCGGAGTCGAAGACTATTCGAGCCGGAGCTGTGTTGCCTATATGCTCTACATGTCTTAGCTGTCTTAGGCGTTGGAAGGCGTCCAGGTCGAGACTACCAACTGCCTCGGATAGAGCCCAAGGACTTCTACATTTGCCTCTGATTTGGGTAAAAAAGTTCGAAACCCCAGAGGAAGAGACTTGTGGTATGATGGTAATACACCATTCAGTAGCAGAATACACGTCTGCACAGATGGATCCAAAACGGAAGACCGAGTAGGACTTGGTGTATTCTCTGAACATCTTAACCCTAACAAAGCAATTCACTTACCTAACCACGGCAGTGTCTTCCAAGTGGAAATAATGGCGATAAGCGAAGCCCTCTCCTCGCTGAGGTGGAACGTGATATCCGCCCGCGATATTTGCATCTTTAAGGCTAGACAGGCAGCTAATAAATCCCCGGCATCATTCTCTATAAACTCTAAAGTAGTCATAAACTGTAGCGCACCTCTTGACGAGATATGCGAACAGTCTCACATTCGCCTGTGCTGGGTGCCAGGGCATAGAGACATTAAGGGAAACTGTGAAGGTGACACACTCCCAAAAATCGCCACCACTGCCAGATGAGGAAACCTTTTGTGATATAGGTATCCTCCTAGCTACCGTCAAGCTGGAACTCAAGAAAGTAAACTAAAGTCAACGCCAGATGGAATACAGGCAACACTTGCCAAATCACCAAACAAATCTGGTCCAGTCTCAACCCAAAAAAATCTGTTAGTTTGATCTCCTTAGAATGATCTCCTTAGAACTGCAGTGGGAATAATCGCCTGACACTTTGGACATTGGGTTTATACGCGAAAAGACTAAGACTATTCTCAACTGATTTCTGCAGAAGCTGCCTAGATGAAGAAGAGGGGAAAGGTGTGCAACACCTTCTCTGCAGCTGCCCTGCACTCGCCTTGGCTAGGAAAGCCACTCTAGGCTCCTACTTCTTTGATAAACTTAGCGATCACCATCAGCATCCATCAAGCACCCATCAAATCGATACTAGACTTCTGAACTGACAAATCTGGCTGGTTGTTGTAGAAATCACGCCACCCCAACTCCCTTTGGTGTAAACCCACGTGGCAGTACAATGGGCCTACTATGGACTAAGTGCACCACCATTTTAGAGCCACTCATTACCTACCTACCTATCACTGATCGTGCCCCTATTATCAATCATCTCCACTTAGAGTGGACGGAAAGCACTTTTCCTGTCTCGCCCTTCTGTGAATGAATACGGAAGTGAGTTCGGATTGCTGCAGCATCAGATATTGACTCGCCCTGTCATTACTCTTGCTACAAGCGGAATTCAATCAATTCTCCCTCGTGGACATCTCAGTCCACTCACCAGCAGGCATCAGAGCAGCTCAGTTCATTTCCCTCTAATGAACCAAGCCACCAATATGCCCTCAATCTCCACGTGTCGTCGTCCTACACTCGCAGTCATATCTGCAACTCAAACTACACCGAAACCCAGTCACGGCAACAATGTATGAACCAACTGAACAACTTCAGCAGGAAAACCAAAAACAAAAACAACACTAAATGCGAATAAAATAATTCCCCTCGATGTGTGGCTGCTGGCAGAAACGGGATGACCGCAGATAAACACACAAGACAACTCTCAAAAATCCATTTCCCTGTCCATCGATCAGCGATCCTGTCCCGTCAAAACGTACACCGTTTACACTATCAATTAATCTCAGGCTCGACGCAATGGGGAAATCCAAGCCGAGTGCATGTCTGGATCAGATAGCCCGCACTAATGGCCAGTGGCTTACAGCCACGAGACGAGTTTCGCGTTTCGAGTTGTTGCAGTTGCGCAGTGTCTTCGGGGCGATCGCCACCACTAGTCCCGGAAGTAATCCCTGCTGCCGGCCATGGCCAATTCAATCTCGGCGCGGTGACATTTCCACCTAAGAAAGACGAGACGGACGCCACATAAAGCGTCTGACCGATTGAATTGGGTAACTAGTCGGGTGGCTTTGCCGCCGCGAGGCGTGCTGATTCACTCTGCAGTCTGTGCGCACATGCACTCAACTTTCTCCGGGCGATGAGAGAGTTTTTCCGCCGACCTCCACCACCATCCCGAATTGGCTGACGAAGATTTTCACTTTTCACACCTCTTCCTGGCGTGTCTCGTGCCTGCCAGCCATTGACATGGTGGCGTTGCTCTGCCGTGCTACAGACACTCCAGGCGAACACCAGGCTTGGGAGGCCAGACTCCGGGGATGATCGTGTCATAGACAAATACCTGTGCACAGGGCCATTGGGAAACTGTTGCACGGTTGATTTCAGGGCTAGTGACTGGCATTTGGACAGCTCGAGTGTCCGAGTGGCTGGAATAGACCGTTGGGCCGGGTAACTTACAGCACCATCGCTACCGAGCTGAGTAAATGGCAGATTCTTGAGCTGCCTTCAGCCAGGAAAGACGGGGGATGTGCGCCAGTGCACGGGGCCCGTTCAAAGCCTGTCATGGACCGCAGCTTGAAAGGCCCGCCGTCCACTAGGTCTTCACAACATCTGCCAGTAATTCAATGCGATTAGAGTTTCCATCATCGCCTGATTTGGACGTCTGTGGAGTGATTAACTGAGGCACTGGGGACGCCCACAATGAGTAAGCGATCAGCCCTTGAGATAGCCCTCAAAATTGGACGCAATTGAGGAGCACTGTCCAACGAGGCGGTTTAGTGCCGACCCGTGTGATGACTGGAAGGGCATTTCAATTAAGACCAACATCGTCGGAAGCTTCCCAGCGAAGCCCAGAGTCAGCCCCAGGCGCGTCGGGGGGAGCTCGTAAACAGAAATTTTGTGGCTTCCATTGATTAGTGGATTGATGGATGGCAGGCCGATGGTCGTAAATCTCCTGCTCGGACCTGGGAATCGGGGAGAACTTCCGCAATGTGGCTTCGTGGATCTTATGAGAGTGACCCAATTCGGTTTTACGACGCGATCGACGTGTGTATGGATATTTGCTCCATTTATGAGATTTCGTGGCGTTTATGTCTGTTGACGGAATTGATTACTCAACAGGTCGCCAGTTGAAGACTGGAGTGAGTCGCGGTAATAACCTGGAAACGGACAGAGGTCGGTCGGGATGGCGGTGCTGTTAGTTTTGATGTCGATCATTAACCTTAGTTAGGAGATTTGTGGGCCACTTCAGGATGGTCTAACGGCCTGAATGGCAACGGGACTGTTTCGGCGCAGTGGGAACGGGTTGCATTCTTTGCATTAAAACAGCAGGGGGACATCTTTACGAGTGTCTCGTCAGTTTGCCCTCTTTGATAGATGCAATGACTGTGGTGATTAAAGTGGCAGAGAGACACGACACGACGAAGAAAATGATCTAAAGTCGGCGGTTATTATCCTCAAAGATAGACAGACGCTGAGGGGAGTCTTCGTCTGAATTCGGAGGGATACGGGTGATGCCAAGCATACACGATGGGGCAATATTTGTTTTCGGGAAACACAAAGGGAGCCATAGCTAGAAATGGCTCCCGAATAAAATCGAACCAATGTATCTCCCTTCTTGAGAAAATCGTGCAAGACTCACACACCAACACTAGAGATACCATTTTCCAGAAATCCGCAGAACTGTTAGCATGCGCGGATTACATTGATGTGATTGATCGAGGACCACTAGCCATCATTGAGGCATTTGCTGGCCTTGAGATGGAAGCGGCAGAAGTGGGTTTAGCGGTGAACGAAAAAAAAACGATGTACATATATGCTGTCATCAGGAAAGACATGCCACATGAACGACTCGGCCAAAACATAACTGTAGCCAGCTATCATTCAAGGTAGAGAAGAACTTTGTCTACCTCGGACCCGTAGTAACCAATACGACCAACATCATTAACGAGACCAAAAGCAGCGCAACTTTTGCCGACCGCTGTTTCTATGGGCTCAGGAGGTAATTGAGTAATAGAGTTCTCTCTCGAAGGACTAAGTTGTTTTATAACACACTGACCATCCCAGTTCTGCTGTACGGCGCAGACAAGGCATGGACAATCTGCAAAGCAGTGAGGAGGTCCTGCCTTCTTCGAGAAAAAAGTTCTGCATGCGAGCTTTGGTCCTGTTTGCGTTGACGGTATTTGGAGGACTGGCTACGTGACTACGTGACTGGGCCTCGTATACCACGTGGACAACAGTGTTCCAGCTCTATTCCAAACCTGTTGCACAACGCTACAAAGGACGCCCGCGGTTAAGGTGGCGCACTCGGGTCCCAAAGGATCTAAACCAACTTAGCGTGCGGCACTGGAGACTTGGAAAGACTTGTTTGTCCAGCTCCATCCCGGACCGTAGCGCGGACAATAGTTTTTTGCCTTCAAACTAAATATAGAAGGCCCACGTTGGGAGTACAGTGTGTAACTTGTTGGCCAACATAATCTTAATATATTGACTGGTTGAGATGGGGCTTATAAGCAGTTGAGGGGGAAGTGTGCATAGGGAAATCTGAAGCATCGTCTAATTTTCCGAGTCTCCACGAGTCCATCTCCTCGTCGTTTTGAAATTTGCCTTACCCAATCCTCAGCAGCTCAACTCAACCAAGACGACCATGCGAACTCTTAGTCGCACTCGTTCACTTTCCCAACGTGGGAACCAGGAAGTCCCGCCCAGGGCAAGACACCACCCATCATCTTGGCCTCATCACTTTATCGCTCCGTGACTAAAGACGCGTGCGTGCAACAATCCAGAGGAATCCAGAGCACTCTAAGTGGCTGATCTCCTTCTGCAACCAGGAACCTAGTACGTGACCGCGAAATGACTTAATTTAGTAATTGTCAGAGTAGAGTCCACGGGAAGAATATGATGGACAAGGCCTGCCCAACCAACGTCTACGAATCATGAAGACGACTCAATGAAAGCGTTCGACTTGGGAGAGGACGGAACGTGTTCAGCTGCTATGCAATTATTCAACTCTTTGTCTGCTTCCAGTTGACATTCAAGTTCTCACCTTGGTCCCACGATGACCACAAGGGAATGCGATCAACGTTCTCTGTGTCCACCGCACCACAACAACGCAGCGCGCAGCTGGCCGCAGTGACACTCGAACAGGTCACTCGTGCTGCGACGACGACATTCCCTCGGCGACATGGCCTTCTTCGCCAGGATCGATTGCAGATTTATTTAATTTGATATCCAAGGGTCCATTTAAGTGCCAGACACATAACACGGTTATCCTTGAGCCAATGAAGCCAACAGCAGACCGGCAGCAAGTCGCTTGAAATTGGATGACGCTGCGGTTAAATGGAGTTTTTCTCGAACTCCATTCGTCGTGACTGATGCCCTCAGGTGAGTTTTGATTGCTGACTGAAACGTGAGGCTTGGCAATAAAGTGAATCTGGGCGGGGGCACTTCAACCGAATCAATGAAGGTTACGACGCGACTGTCTGGCATTTACTGAAGAGACTGACTAGTCGTATGGAAGCATGATGAACTTATAATTTGTACTTATGGTAGCGCCTAAAGAGGAATGTATTAAGATGCGCTTTGCTAGGACCGGAGAAATATAATGGAATAATTAACTCTTTAACATATTATTCTTACAGAGCCGCCGACTTGAGCTTTCCTTAATTAGCTCCGATCTGGATTGACTGATGACCCGTTCTCCAGTTCCTCTAATTCTCAGCTCGGTTACATACGGTTGCGCAGGCATTCATCTTTGCTACTCTATACGGTGGTGGTTTGGGAGGGCGTTACAAACATCAACGACTCATTCTCATTACTCCTTATGAGCAAACATAAACGAATAAACTTTGTTGAACCCAGTTAGGTAGATATGTAGGTAGTACGTGGCTTTGGTGCACTTAGGCGAAAGTAGGCTCTTTGTACAGCCACGTTGGCTTACACCAAAGGGGGTTGGGGTGGCGTGATTTCTACAAGAGCCAGCCAGATTTGTCAGTGAAGTCCAGCATCGACTTGATAGGTGTTTCGCTCAGACCGCTCAGGTTATCAATGAAATAGGAGCCTAGAGTGGTTTTCCTAGCTAATAAGCAGGACAGCTGCAGAGAAGGTGTTGCACACTTTTCCCCTCTTCTTCATCTAGGCAGCTGCTGCAGAAATCAGTTGAGAATAGTCTTAGTATTTTCGCGTGTAGACCCAATGTGCAAAGTATCTGGGGATTATTCCCACTTCAGTGCTGAATTCCGATCATTCTAAGGTGATCAAGCTAACAGATCTTTTTGGGTTGAGACTGGACCAGATTTGTTTGGTGATTTGGCAAGTGCCTGTATTCCATCTGGTGTTGACTTTGGGTCTTGAGTTGTAGCTTGACGGTAGCTAGGAGGGTACCTATATCACAAAAGGTTCCCTCGTCTGGCAGTGGTGGCGATTTTTGGGAGTGTGTCAGCTTCACAGTTTCCCTTAATGTCTCTACGCCCTGGCACCCAGCACAAGCGAATGTGAAACTTTTCGCATATCTCGTCAAGAGATGCGCGACAGCTTATGACTACTTTAGAGTTTATAGAGAATGATGCCGGGATTTATTAGCTGCCTAGCCATAAAGATGCAAATATCGCCAGGACAGGGCTTCGCTGATCGCAATTATTTCAGCTTAGAAGACACTGCAGTGGATAGATAAGTGAATTGCGTTGTTAGGGTTAAGATGTTCAGAGAATACACCACTTCCTATTCCATCTTCCATTTTAGATCCATCTGCGAAGAAATGTATAGCGTTACCAAAGGGTAAATTACCGTCATACCACAGGTCTCTTTTCGGAGTCTTGTCAAACGCTGGAAAAAATGTTTTTACAAATTCCCTGTACATCACCTTAGTCACACCCATTCTCAAATATGCAATCCAAGTACGGTCCCTCCAATTCGCGGTCCACATTCGTCACATGGAGGCTCCAACTTGCTCTTCTCTCTCTTAGCACCAATCCCCACAATATTAGGTCTACCACTCCCTTCCGTGGGTCGCCGTGGCGTAGTGGATTATTGCGTCGACTCCTACGCAGAGGGTGCCAGGTTCGATACCCGAATTTACCACCTATCATAATTCACGGCTCCACCTCTTTCGAGTCACTGACAATGCTCAAAGAGTATACCTGTCTAGAAAAAGCTTCTCAACTACGCCGTTCGGAGTCGGCATTAAACTGTAGGTCCCTTCCACGCGTGAGAGAACAATAGCACGCACAACACGAGTGGTTGCTGAGGAGCTAGGCCCTGGCCCTCTACGAGCTGTAGCGCCACCCACATTATATTATTATACTCTCTTCCGTATTAGACAATACCGCACTGATTGAGGCTTTAAGTCACCTGTGACAAGAATGTTACTCTTGGCTAACATGATGGAATATTCCCTCGACTTCCATTTCAGCAAAACCTCTCTTTGCCACTGTCAGGAGCCGTTCTGTACTAATCTAGTCGTCTATCTCCCTCCCTTACATAACAATCGACACGTAGTTGACAAATAGTCGATTGTCTCGTAGGATGGGCTTCCTAAAGTCTGTGGAACTGTCCTTCCCCAGGTTGGCCTTAAAACTATCTATATCTAGCCGGGGAATAGATCGTAAGTACTGTGTGGGAGATCATAAAAGTAATTCACGCACTTGTAGTCCTCTAAGCCGTGATTCCAAATCAATTTGATGTTGCCTTGAATCGGTGGGAATTGCAATCAGCCTTGGACCGGAGGGTCTTAGTTTTTCAATAATATGTTGGGTCCGTTAGCCCATCTGACTGTGCTTCGCGGACGCCGCGCACCCTCATGTCTGCTTTGAAGCACAGAGGGACTTAGGTTAGGTTAGGGTGATTGCCACCACTGTAGCAGTCGTGGCCCACTTCGATCCTGGTTGGATTCTTTGTGCTATCACTTCCCGGTGCTTTCTACCGGCTCCTCTTAAATTCAAAGGGACTACGCTGAAGAAAAGAAAATAAACCTAGAGACTGCCTAATGGTATTTAAGTGGCCTTTTTTGACAAGTCCACTCCTGTGCTGATTTACAGTCAATTAGTTTTAAAGATAAACTTGGCTATGTCTAGTATCTTTAAGTGTGACATTTCCTCTAGGTTTCTGAAAAAGTTGCCTAGTATATCCTCGTTGCCTGGAAAACCACTATGCTCAGGGACCCAGTATAGGCTTAGGTTGCATCTAACAGCTATCTCCCTAAGAGACAGGCGGTAAGGTTTTTCCATCTTCGATTTAATTGATGGTGCATCCAGAGCCTTTATAGCCGCCTAACTATCTATGTGGATGGTGATAGATAGCCCGTCTATGGATTTCATTAACAGTAAGCGGGCAGCCTCTTGGATAGCTTTAACTTCTGCCTGGAATACACTGCAGTCAGTCGAAGAAGCAGGTAAAATGATATGTCCGGCAGAGGGATTTAAATTTAGACCGTATAAGGGAAGAGAAGAACAATTATGCCACGGGAGTCGACAGAGAGGATAAATATGTACCTCCATGAGATGAAATTCCAAACACTGAGTGCTGACTGATCCTCGGTCTAGAGAGTGTGGGAACACATTTTACCAGGTTTTGAGATAAAGAAGGAAGATCTGCGTCTCATTAAATGAGCAAACAAATGATTCCCATTGCAAAGTGAAAGTAATTCGCATGAGGGCGCCGGAATTCCCTCTTTAGCTGAGTCTGTTCAACTTCTGCAGCTTCTGCTTGGAACCCTCCTAAACCATCGGCACACACTCCACCACACGTCGACTCAAAGAACCCAAGTGAATGCCAACAAATCAGGCTCCCCGAGGCCGCACCACTGAATGCAAATCCAAGCATCTCTCCAAGTTCGCCATGTACCCACGTCCGTAGGCAGACGGCACTCACTCCTAATCCCCCGCAAATAAATCGCGGCCGATAAGTGTCTCCGCGTTATTTATGTTCCGATTGGAATTCGATTAATTTTTACGATTCAATCCGGCTATACGGCGCGCTAATGCGCGCAAGGCGCCTGCACTCGTTCGCAGGCACCTTTAGCCTTGACTTGAGATAAGCCCCAATTTGCAGCTATTCATGTTCAGCCAGGGGTGACATGCTCTCTCGCGGCTCACCGGTGGACATGCCTTTAATTACCTCGTTCGTGTTCTCGTCTCTCCCCGGCTGAGTCCGATCCGAACCACGATCGCAATTAAAATGCTGAAAGGATACAGGCTCCAGCACGGCGATGGTATCGGTGACAGTTGAGCTTGTTGCGGCGCGGCGGCTGGGGACTGAGCGATGAACAGGATTTTCACTGCGAATCTAGGTTAACACTTCGCCGTGAGTGATGGATGTAATGCACGTCCCATGGTGACACAATCCTTGAGCACACAAGTTGCGCCATAGACAAGCAAGCTCGGAGAGATGAAGCGGAGGCACTGGGCTCGAGAGTGCTGCAGATGCACGAGACACGTTGCTATGGCCTGTTGGCATATCACGACTGTTTGCTATCGATTTTCACTTTCATGCAGCGCGTTGCTGGTTAGCTCCCAGCGCGGCGGTGTCTGTTGAGAGAAGAGGGCTCTGGCTAGACTGTGGGGAATGGTCATGTGCAGATGTGCAGATGGTGTGGTGGCTCAACGGCGTTTGTCAACACTCAGCGCTTCACCAACCAGGACGTCGACCTGGCAGCTGTCTTCTAGAGATGGCCTTCTGTCGTCACTGAGAAGCTGAAGGTCATTCTGCGAGAAGGGAACGTCTCCCGATCCCCACAGCAGTCGTCTGCTCATCATCACCACACTCAGTGGCCGCCATTCACTTACCACGGGGCAAGGAGCACATAATTGCCGTCATCAGACGCACAAATTAATTAACTCAGTCCGCCCAGTTGTCCGGCGTGGCGTGATATGCTTCCATTAAATTCCAGTGGCATCGCCAAATTATCCCGTCCCCCTGGTGCGGCGATCGACGTCAAGCAGTTCGCCTCGCGAATCATAATCAACGCGAGCAGCACTCTGACAGATCTCATACCCAGAAGGCAGTGGCAGCGGCAGCGGCTGGGCCTGTGTGTCAAATTGACGTGAGAATACGCGAGTGATGGCAACTCCCCCTGCAGAAGTGTCAGACATTCGCAGGAACTCTTTCGCACGAAACAGCAGCTCAGTGGTGGCTCGGCGATGATGAGCGGCGCGTTGAAGTACACGGCGGGTAATTATTTCGTCATGAAGCGCAATTGCAGCGATGCACGGATGTCGGATGCACATCGAGTGTGATTGGTGTTGCGTGCGAACGCGTCCCTGGGCAATGGGCAATTATTGAATTAAGCCTCGCTCATGGTCACGTAATATCTCGTTGGCGCAGTGCTGCATCCTTGGATTGGGTGATTATGTGGATGGGGAGTGGGGATGTTTGATTTTGAAGTCACCTTCGAAAGGTTTTGGGAGAACTTTGGTTGTTGGGTTAAGAGTGATATACTTCTCTCTCCAGTCAACAATTGCCTTTTTTGTTTGAGTGACAGCCCGCCCAAGGCACTCTCACTCAGGGCAGGATAGACTTTTGGATGGCACATGGATTGGATGTCTCCTGAATGCTATGAGTTCGCTTACTCCATCGCAGAAGTATATCACAGAAGTACGAGGGCACTGAACGCACAGGTCTTCCTACCTTTTACAGATGTAATCGTGCGGGAAGTCATCCTACATACCTGTTCATTAAGTTCACTCAGGAGAGGGACCCAGAAACTAAAAGGACGTTAATAACCTGGGTTACTTAAGGTGGTCAAGGCCTTAACGAAGAATGCACTACCTTGAACTGCACGCACAAACGTGGTTGATGACTGCGACGAGTCAGGGCTCACCGAGCCCAAAACACTAAAGACAACTGCAAGCTCTTCAGGAATCAGTAAGCCAATTCGGAGGTATGGAGTGGTACTGAAGATCAATCTTAACTAGGCTATCATCGACAGAACTGCCGACTGCTGCATATCCTCCGTTCAATTGAAGGGAGATGCAACTCTGCGTCATGCACTTCTATTTAAGTCTGGTGTTTGATAGAGGAGGTCTATGGAGTTTGTCTCTTTAAGATTAGTTGATCTCTTTAACGCCGGTTAAACAAAATCACAGGGGGAATTGTGTGTGTAACGCGGATCAAAGTTGTGATGTGGTGTTGGGATCTGATCCCTTTGAGACCTCTTGAAATTCCAATTCAAAGCGCATTTCCTTCAATGTAAACATCTTAAGTGCATACCGGGATGCTCTTTCCGGGTTGAGATTTGCTGTGCATGCCACCATACACTTGAAAACATCATTTGATGATTGAAACAATTGATCACTGCCATCGTAGATGTTGTAATGGCACAACAAAACAATTATGGCCTACACTCAACCCTAAGCCACACTGAAAACGCCTGCTCTAAAGATTTGCTTTGACAATACCAATGGGCAATGGCTTATTGGAACACACGCCCTCAGAATGCCGGTTGCCCCACAATGACTCTTATAGAAGTTGTAGCACCTTTCAGTGCTGCAAGAGAAACTTGCACCGCCAAAGATGTGTCAGTTAAAAGTTTTAAGGAGATCACCTTGTTCCTCAGAGGACACTTAATTAATGTTCTTGAAGAGCTTCATCACGGCTTAAGCTGCTTCATAGTATTTCGTCTCAGCCATCTTCATTGCAAATGCACCAACTGGTTTATTACTCGCATCCCTCTATTAGGCTCCCTGGCTGCGTGGGTGTTTCCTAAGAAGAAGCAAAGCGGCAATAATTATATCAATTTTTGCAAAGACCATAGTCACATACGATGGAAATTTGTTTCAAGCTAGTTACGAGTTGTCGCCAGCAACAACTTAGCTGAGAAAAACATCGGAGTTATGGTTTGAATTCGTCACATTTAATGCGACAAAAAGCTGAAAATGATATAGTCTGTAGCATTTGCCAAGTCATCGCCTCATGGATGGTCTAACTTGAGCTTATGTTACCTCTCAACCTTAACGATCCCAGATAGTCAACTATTAGTCAACAGCACCAGATTGTCTCATTCCGCGATCACTTGATTTCTATGCCGGAGGATCGCTTCGATTCCTTAATTCAGATCTTAGACAGATAATGCCAACGATGTTGGCGAGTCGGTATAAGTCTCTGATTCCAGGAAGATCCCTTGTGAATTTCGAATATAGAATGAATATAGAATGACAATCGCCAATAATTCCATCCTCTTCAAAGCCTAGCCTTCTGGCAGGCTGAACAATGATCTACGCCCAGGCCTATGCGGATGACCTAATTGTACTGTCTGTTGTATCAGGCTTAGCGAATGTGTGCTCAAAAGGGCAAGCATCTCTAGTCGTGATTGAAGACTGGTGTATCAGGAAATAGGATTCGTCTGGATCTATACGACTATGATAAGGGCAATTGTCACCAATGCATCTGTTGTTTGGTGGAATAAGCTTTCATGTAACTAGTGGTTTCAAGCTTCAAAGAACGGTCTGTATCGGCTACATATGTACATTCCCTAGTACGCTTGGCTTTGCTCTTGATGTACTGCTGAATCTCTCTCCCCTCCTCCCTTGATACCCACATCATGTGACGCAAGCCATTTCCCGTCTTAGAACAAGTAGTTTGGACCTTGGATCACTGAAGCTTCGAGGACCTTGCGCAGTGCATTTCATTTGGTCCCGGTCTTATGAATATGCCAACAGACGCGCGAACACCAGTACTACAGTTGCGACGTATAGCCGCACTGAGGACTGCCTCTGGCAAAAATCTGTGTCAGGAAAGGAATGTATACGAAAGTATCCAAGACCAATGAAGGATCTGGCCCTGGTGCCACACCTCGTTCTATAAATTTGTGTCGGTTTTCCATGCGGAAACCTATGCGATCCAAATGGCCACGAACTACATTGTGAAGAAGAGGTGGAAGGGGCTAAGAAAGTCTGTAGCGACAGCCAAGCCGTGCTCTACCCTTTAAGCACTTCCAGGATAGTTCAGAAATGCAAGTCTTCTCCGAATTAGATCGGCAGACGAAATTCCCAGATTACCACGGCTGGAGATAGGAACGCCGAAGACCCACTAGACAAAGATCAGAAAAGACATTCTCAGGAATTGAACCTGCGCTAGGACGTCTTTGGTTAGGGCTTCCATCGATGATTGGGCTCCTCGAGAAGGGAGGGCATGACTCCAGGATGCAGATAGACCAAGCGAATGCTCTCAAGCTTCTGTAAGAAATCCACGGCAGTCTTGTTCTCCCTTGACAGAAGAGACTGCAGACGACTCACACTTTCCTTCTTGGCCTAAGCAACGAGCCCCTCTGCTACCGCCTGTGTAGAAGAAGTTGACACTGTAGAGCACTTCCTCTGATAGGCGGCAGATATTAAATGCTGATGTGGTGAGAGCTGATGGTGTGGGCTCCCGCTCACAGAAGCGCTTGCTGGTCTTCCTTTGGCAGAAATTACAACACATGCATGTTGCTACAATGGATCAGTTTTTGAGTCTAAGTGCTCAAGCGAAAAGCTTAAAAATCCTCAGAAATAGGCAGGCGGAATACATTCAGCGTTGGAAGCATGAATTGGATTATTCGGATGGCACTTGGAGCAAGTTTGCGGGCGGATTGAAGTTGTTGTCGTTGTGTTTCGTTCAACAAATATTCATCTTAAGGCAAGTTGGTGTTGTCTTTTAGTCAATCACGCGCTGGCAACAGGCGTTAACACCGTCCTCGTGGATAACGTCATAATCCACCTAAATCTAAAGAAACGAAAAACCTAGAGCTCCACAAACATTCACACAGTTTCTTCCGCGTTGAAATTAACTCACCAGTCTATCAACAGACGTGGATATCTTAACTCTCTACACAGCGTTTGGCTTCCACAAACCACTGCAGTCTCCTTCACCGATGGAACTGCAAAAAGTTGCCCCTTGTTCGTCATCAAAACACACTCCCCACCCAGAAGAAAGTTCAGCTCGCATACGCACACGCCTCGTAACCAATGCTGTGGTTGCGTGTCTCCTGAATTTGGTACCTTCACGTGTCCCAATGCACTCGATACCGCTTCAATCGAAACCGTCATCACTTGTGCACCGCCCGATTGGTTACACCAAATTTGCCACCAGCGTCGCTCCCCTCGAGCAGCCTGAAACCGAACACGCTCATCAAACAGGTAAGAGTGAGTATTATGCAAACCCCAGCCAGGCGCGGGCGGAGAAACGAACGCCTGTGTGGTTTGTATGAATGAATGCCTGGATTGTCATAAACACATGTTTTGGACGCATATGGTGGACTGCAGACGGCCTGCAGAGGAAGTCGCGTACCTTAATGTCGACCCCACCTTACGCGCTGCACTTGCATGCAGCAGCTGGTGAATTTCCAAGAAGCGGTGGCACGGCCCTGAGTGACGTGCTTTCGTCGCCGCCGTTCGTCTGGAGTTCGTTAGACCCGAGCGATACCTTCTCGGAATCCAAATGAACCGAAGCACAACGGATTGGGCCCGCAGCGGAGCGAAGGTGTCTCCAGCGTGTGGTGGTTCTAACGAAGAACCCACGAACGTTGCTGGAATAATTTGTTAATTTTAAGACGGTACCGTAGGGGCAGAATGCTGCGCTCGAAGATTTGACGACTGTTAGCTACGTGCGCCGGTTACTGAGCGCCAATGGCTGGAGTTGTTTGCACGAAATAGCGGGAAGCTCACTTAAACGCTGCTGGAGCCGTTGCGCATGCGAATGCCGGCATGGCGATGCGTCGGAGGAGATTACTGCGCTTGATTGACTTTAAGTCGAAGCCATTAAGTTATCGAACGGTTCGGGATTTCCAGACACAGAGTCGTGAAGGTGATGACAGCAAAGAGCTGGGAACCGCACTGAACCAGTGAACGATCGGAATTTGTGAGGAATTTCCGCGGCCAGGAGACGTCTGGAACAGCTTTATAAATCACAGACCTCTTACGCCAGCCGTTATAGGCCATAATTCATATCTGGACGCTTCCGCGAGAAGAACACATCCACACTGAGCCGCGTAATATCCCAGAATCGAGCGATGAGACAGCGACTGCGACAGATCCACCAGCAGAAGCGGATTAATATGCTCCGCAGACGAGCGTCTAATTGCCAATAAAAGCGGTCAGTCCGTCTTCTCGCAGAGATGGTCAATAAAATTGCATAATAACCAATTTCCTGTCGCAAATGTTGGTCACACGAACGCCTGCCGCTGGACAAGGCCCTATTCTGTCTCACTCACCGACCACCTGAGGGGGCGGCGGTGGCGCATGAGGAGCCCCGCGGAGGAGCAGATTAAATGGAAGAATCATGATTGCGCAATCAGCTCATGGAATTCATTACTCAATGGGCTGCCAGCGCTGCGATGGGCTCCCAGGTAGTTAATTACCGTCGCAACGAAACGCCGCGCCGCCGCAGAGCCGAGTGGGGTATTGCCCACAACCGAAGCAAATGCTAGCATAGCGAGACACGCGCACATGGGGAGCCACAACTTCTGTGGGAGATGCTGGCTGAGGCAGTTGGCCCGCCACCACCACCGCCGATGTGAGGTGGTTAATTGACTTTTCCACGGTGCGCGGTACAATTAGAATTGATTTGGACACGAGGAACCCGTGGAAATTGGTGATTTACCAGCGCTGGCGGGGGAAGCCGGCCAGACGGCCTCCCGCATGGACAATGTGCGTGCAATTGGATGGCGCGGCGTCTTGCATAAGCTATTCCACATAGGTTTCGATTCCAAACGGCGGCGACTGGAAATTTGTCCGAAGCGACCCCCTCGTCTGATGGCGGAGATACCAAGTGAAACGTGGAACTGATTTGCGGAGAGAATGCCGACACTTGCTGCGCGGGTAACGTTGGGGACTTTATGACCTTTGCGGCGCATGGTGTGTGGAGTATTAGCAAGTCGAGCTGGAGGAGGGGGGCCGTGTCAATTATCTCGAATCTGACACAATTTCCAGCGCAGGAGAGGTTGGCGTTCTTGGAAAATAGGATCGAGTTGTTGAATTGCTTGGGACAAGTGAGGATTTCGCGGAAGTCATGCCATTAAACCCGATGAGTCGCAGGGACTAGATGTGGGATTAGTCATTTGGAGGGCGACCTGGATTACGGTCACCACTGAAAGGCACTTGAATGCCGAGGATTGAGTCACTGACAAATGAATGAGGCACAGGGCACTGTCTTGTGGGCCACGATACTCGTGAACCAAGCATGATGCTCTGGGACATCAGTACTTGTGAAGCGGTCAACATGAAACCAAGTCTTCCTAGCAAATGCCAAGATTGAGCGATTGATAACAGAACAGGCGACTCGAAATATGGAAAATAAAAAGCAAAGAATTCTTCCATTACACATCCTCTTTATTAGGAGCTACAGTCCGGAGTGGAGTTGTCCTCAACCAACAAGCCTCTCCAGCTAGCACGGTCTCTGGCTAACTGCCTCCAGTGTCGCACGCCAAGTTGGTTGAGGTCCTTCTCTACCTGCGGTGTGTCACCTTAAACGCGGTCGTCCGTTGTTACGTTGTCCCACGGTTTCGGACTCGAATACATTGCCTAGCCATCTGAGGCGTTGGATCCGAAGATGCCTGACTAGACTCATGTCGCTGTACAGCCCGTACAGTTCGAGGTTGAATCTTCTCCTCCAGAAACCGTCAACGCAAACAGGACTAAAGATCGCACGCAGAGCTTTTCTCTCGAAGAGACCAAGGACTATCTCATCCGCTTTTGAGATTGTCCATGCCTCCGCGCCGTACAGCAGGACTGGGATGATCAAGGTCTTGTATAAAGTCAGCTTGGTACTTCGAGAGATGGCTCTACTACTCAATTGCCTCTTGAGCCTATTGAAACAGTGGTTGGCAAGAGTTACTCTGCGTTTGATATCGGTACTGATGTTATTCGTACTAATCATCCTGCACAACCTGACAAGATTGGCATTCCATTATACACCATCTAGTAAACAACAACTTAGTGGAAGTCCTACGTGGAATTTCCTTTCGCAGCCGGTGCGACTTCGGTTTGTTGAGAAAACAGGGCTCAGATGTCCTAAAGCAAAAGCTTGATGCGAGCGAAGTTGATTCCTGGTTCCTTCGAAAGAAATTCTGCATTGGTTAAATGGTTCCGTCGGCGAGTGAGGTGAATGGAGAATATGATGAACGCATTCCAACCAAAGCTCGTTTATTATTTTCTAAACCCGGACTTGCAAAAGATTTATTTTCAGGTTGTGCCTTCTTCTTCTAGAATATGAAACCAAATCAATTAGCAGTATGTTTATAATTGCAGATTAAGTTAAGTTTTCATCATTTTCCGAGCGACTTAACAATTCGCCTTGCTGCAAGATTTCTTCTCTGATATTTTTCTGTTCTAGTTTGTTCATGTGTGTGAAGACGATTCAAAAATAATCGTACCATTTGCACATACAGCATATATGGTGGGGTTAGCAGGGGTGCTTACTTGATATCATACATTTCCTAGGCAAGTGTCCGATCCTAAGGGAAGCTAGGAGATCCTTTTTTTTCGAAGGAACTACTCATCAGAACAAGAAATCCTATCACTCCTAAATGAAATGGACGTAAGCAAGTTGTTTAAATGTGTCCGTATGTGTGTCTGCTGTCCGTATGTGCGGCAGTCAGCCACCTCAACCTAACCTAACCTAAAGTTGTTTAAATACTGCAAAATATCACTTAAATACAGAGATAATATCCTAAAAGGCAACTTTTGAAATTAGCATTATTCCACACGGAGGGCTAATAATTATTACTCGTATATAATAAACTTAGTCAATCCGGCTGACGGCAAAGCCATGATGATTTTGATTTTGTTAAATTTTTGTAAAAGGAACATTATTCGAAAAAAAAACAATTAAAATCCAATCTATCTATCTATCTATCTGGTGGGTTCAGAACTTGTCGCAGGCCTGACAAGGAAATAAGTAAACCACTCGTCTATTTGTTGTACACGAGAGATTAGTAATACACTTAAGTGTCCGGGGTCAAGTCACTGGACGGGCCGAAGGTATAGAGGGAGAAAGGGACAGGCGGGACCCTTTGCACATTGGTTTTCAATATCTGCGGGTTGTAGTCGGTGGGAAATATTAGGCTGGGAATAGCATTCCATATTCGTGCAGTGCGGCTGAAGAACGGGTCACTGAAATTTAATTGTCCGTCCGAAGGAAGGCTCAAGGGCACACTGATGGGCATTCCTGGCGAGACGGGTATTACGAGTGAATTCATGGAAAGGAGGACTGCAGTTGGCTAGCTCAATTGGGCATCGTTTGTTACGATAGTAATAAAATACGGACAAAGAAGACACTGTACGTTGATATTCGAGCGAGTCTAATGACTCAGTGATATTGTTGTCGCCTATAAGTTTTATCGCTCACTTTTGGATTCTATCTAGAAAATGCATGGTGGTCTCGGGAGCACCAGACCAGATATAAGCGTTGTACTCAAGCTTGTGGCGGGCACAAGCCTCAACTCAGGGGGGCTGAAATATTCCTTTCATCGATTCAGGAAACCTTAACATTTTGCAGCGATAAGCCAGCGCCAGTTGCCGCATTGGAGCTTTGTGCGCTAGAGAGATACCAGCCAATGTGCTCGACAAAGGGACTCACAAAATTATACCCTTCGTTTGGAAAACTTAAAACAGTAGTCGTGGTCGACATAAACATGAAATTTAATCTCCCAACTGAAACAAAAATGTTATAATGTTATAACTTTTCTTGAGATTTTTCTTTAAAAAAAAATAAAATATAACACTTTGTTTGATCGGGACTCATCACAATACTTCTCTTTACAGCGGTCCATACACAGCCTGTGTAGCGCTACAGTCCAGGGGTGATTTATCTCCAGCTAGCCTGGTCTCTGAGTAGTAGCTGCCTCTAGTTACGCACGCTCTGTTCAAGACATCAATGTTCTACTTATTTTCTTGTACGTTGTACAGACTTCCTGAATACCATGCCTTTAGTATTGGCGTGTGAGTCTTGCACGATCTGCACGATCTTCAGGATGATTTTGAAGACAGAGAGTCGCCTTGTAGATCCCCTTTTTCACATTGGTGATCTCGGTGAATTTGCTACCGATCTTGATGAAGCCATATCCCCACCTCGGTACTTCTCTAGAAGTCTTCAAACTCCTATTCACAATTCGGAACTTCTTTGCAGATGATTGAATTCCCTTTACACACTCTGTATACGTCAAAGCGAATGCAACGGAAGACAATGTAGGTAGTGAAGTCGTCTCCAAAGATACAGTCAGGGCAAAAGTGAGTGTACAAGTTGATGCAAAAATTGCGACAACAGACAAGCAGCATCAGCAGATTCCCAGCGCGAGGCAGTACATCAAACCATCGTCATATTCCACACACGAGGCAGCATATCCAGCCAACAAACCGTGGGAAAGCTCACGTTACACGTGTGGAGCAACGACGGGAAGTGTCCGGTCACTCGAGGCGAACTCCACACAAATTATTAGACTTAAGTTAGGTATCAAGTAAAGTAAGAAAAATGAATGTACTCAGTTAGAATCGAACAGGCAAGAAATAAAGATTTTTTTTAACTAAAAAACCCGGACAGTTATTTAACTCACAAACAAAAAATACTTACACTCACTTTTGACGATAACTGTTTGTACTGCAACCCGCTGCAAACAATGTGTATATATAGCAATTTTCTTTCTCGTGATATTAGCATTTTTATGGACAGCCTCCTCAAGCTCCAATCTTTAGACGGGACCGCTCATCTTGAGACGAGATTCTCGTTCCCACTTGAATGCCTGCATGATTGTAGGTATATATGTGCCTCCCAATAGGTGCTGCTGTTGCCCAAAGTTATTTAGTTATATACCCATTAGCAAGCCTTCATCAATGACAACTGAAGAAGCTGTTTGTTTGAGGTACTGAATGCATCTGGACCCTTAGAACATAGATACCTACAGCCAGACCTCTCCATCCTCAAATGGTGACTGGACCAGATTCCAACCAGATAAAACTGTATTAACCTTGCTTTCACTGCAACTCGAACCGGGGACCCCTCTAACCACGAGCAGGCACTTAACCAACCGCGCCATCCTGTCGTGGGTGTTAACCTCGCGCACAATTAGGTTTCCTTTAAGTGGGAGGAATTTGAGTAGATAAGAAGACTCAAGTGCGAACTTTATGAACTGTTCATAGATGTGAACGTAGTCCAGAAGGCAAACATCCGTCGGATACACGGGGAGGAACATGAACTCCAATTGCCAGTCGATGAAGGCAACCGATCGTAGGAGAGGAAAGAAATACTGTACTTCCGATGAAAGGCCCGTGCGATCGTGGGCGCAAGGCAACTTTGCCTCGATGAGTGGAAGCAGTGTTCCCGGACAGTTGCTCAGATTCAGAAATCCTCTGGGTCGTTGACCTGTGAAGTGAGTAACTTCCAAGCCCATTGAAAGTGCTTATGAAATTCCTAAAGCACTGCCATTTCCACAAATCTAGGCAGATATCTATCTAGATGATGGAGCCGCGACATGGGTCTTGGACGTGTGATGAGGGAGCCTCATAAGACATCACAAATAAATGTCATCACTATTCTTGTGTGCGTTAATTCCGTCGCTTGTTTCTTTGAAAGCGCTTCGCACGTCTCTGCAGTCCGCTTTGGCTCTGCCTGGAGGCGTATACCCCAAAATCAAGCACATTTGCATACGTAATTGATCACACCGTGCCGAAAGACCGATCGCGACCACTGATCTCCTATGGATGGGCAAAATGATCTCGGGGTCTTCCTGCTAAAATGACTCAATTCGCTGAACCAACGAATTCGTAACGAGTTCTCTCGGGCGGCGGAAATGCCTGGAAACGCTGACAGCGTGCTCTTAGCTAACATACGCGATAGAATCAAAAAGAGAAAGTCGCCAGTCAGCAAGACAACGAGCGCGACACTAGTGACTGCGAAAATATTTACGATCCCCGGTGGTGCTGATAATGCGATTCTATCTGCGAGATAGTCGCGCCGTTGTGTGGGGCCGTAAATAGATTGCGAGGCGTTGTTTATGAAGGGCCCATAAAAGCAAAAGTGCTAGCCTATATTTCTTTTCATCCGTGGATCGAGTGACTGGGACTGCGATAAGCGACTGACGTGGGTAAAGATGTCACCGCGAGTCAATTCGATTGCAGAACGCTGTTGGAAAAGGGCAGTGTCTCAAGTTCGCTGCAAGTGATGAGTCCTTGAGATTTGCAAACATGCAGACAAGACAAGAGATGTAGTGCTGTGGGACACTTGACAATCTGCTCAGAAGGTGATCAAGGCAGTGTGACGATTCAAGATTGATGAACATGGCTAAGAATAAAACCTCGTTGACCTAGAATACTTGATCAAAAGGAGGGCCTACAATGGCCTACTACTAGACCTCTTTCGAGTCACTGACAATGCTCAAAGAGTAACAATTGGCTAGAAAAGTTTAGAACCTCTCAAATTTGGCCATTCGGAGTTAAGGTTGACACGATGGTGTCATTATGACACTTTCTCATTAAAATGCCATTAAGGCACTCTGTTGAACACTCTTAAAATTAACCTCCTATACATTTACCTTAAGGTTTATATGGCAATCGCTGCATCGCTTATGAAAGGAGACGAGATTGAAACAACAACAGGTATATCTTTATATTTTACTTTATTTGAGAGGTGTGCTCCGGTCGACGAACCTGACCAGAGTGCACGAGTGAACTGCTAAGTAAGGCTTAGCATACAGCGAATATACACTAAGTTGCTTTTCTGACTCCTACACTTACATCTACATTCCGAATGTGTTATATATGTTCTTCCTCTAATTTCCTTAATGTTTCCTTAATAAAACAAAGCAATTATCTTCTATATAGTAGAGTTCTCTCGAACTCGAGCCGGTGGGTAAGATACGTCCTAACTACTCCCGGCTAACTGTTGAATCACAAAAACGAGGTCGAAAGAAGTATGTATTCACTGAGTAATAGTAGAAGAAATCACATTTTTTCTTTAAAAAAAACATCTCGCGGCATCTACTCGAGGCTGTATTCTGGCACCACGTTACGCCAGAAATCCCTGAAAATAACAGTCGATTTCAGCCTAACACAGCAGTTGGTCCCCTTCTGGGAGCGTCGTGGAGGTTGGCTAGAGATCGTGAGGATGGCTGTCCTGGACATAATTTTCTAGCATTTGCACAGGCTTGCTGGGGTTCGTGCCTCAAGTGTTGGCAGCTGATCTAAGCACGATCGTCTTGAGAGCATCTTACTATCTACATCCTTTTTTTTAACATCAAACTTCTCTCCACAATCATTAGCTTAATGAATTGTCATTCACAGCATTGAAACCAGTCAACGGATTGTGAGTATTGATTATATTTGAAATTCATGATGCTGTGGTTATGTGTTCACTTAATTATTTAATGCATTCTGTATTCTAATTAAATGTAATTAATAAAGTTGATTGAAAATATGTTTGCATACACAGTAAAATCTCCCATTGCGGACACCTCTCTTGGACGGACACCTCCCTTAGATGGACATAGTTTTTTGAACGCAAATTGCTGCATATTAATTGAATAGTTTACATTTGGACACTGACAGCAATTACAGACATAAATAATAAAATCTTAGTGCGATCAGACTCAGAGAGACTGGGCTATGGAGTTGAAGGCCGTATGACAACTCACGCTAATGTGTACAAACAATATTCCGCCTGAACTAGATCTTAACACGCCGACGTACTTCTCAATACATGCTCAGATTGGGATATCAAGCGCACTTACTTACATTCTGACGGGAGCGTATACACAGGCGTCTATAAAATGAATTGCGGGTATTCACCCTTTATTGAAACCTTGTGAGAAATTTCCTAAAGGATCGTTAAGGTAGGTACACATAGACAAAAGAATCTCCGTACACCAGTTAATATCGTTCTCAATTTTGCGATAAACTCCTTAATTCGGTTTGAAAACATACAAAACAAACTTAAAACCTATGTGAATGTGAAGATACAATATAGCCCTTTAATTTTAATGCAAAGCAAAAAATACTTAATTGAAAAAAAAAACTTAAACT
Organism: Eristalis intricaria; assembly: GCA_964034865.1. Classification (NCBI taxonomy): domain Eukaryota; kingdom Metazoa; phylum Arthropoda; class Insecta; order Diptera; family Syrphidae; genus Eristalis; species Eristalis intricaria. The sequence continues at coordinate 64,107,750 of OZ035876.1, read as the reverse complement.
TATTCACAGCACAAAAGTTGACAAAAAATCGTGGCAAAAAAAGTCTCCGTACAATTGCTTTTTTTGATTTCCTTAAGACTTAAAGTTAAAACATCTAAGATGAAGAGATCACAGTTCACAATTTATTGTTTATTGTGGCATCAACTTAACAATTTGTTATTAACAATATTTATATATAGAGATTTGATTATTGTTTTAATCTTACATCTACAAAATTATACAATCTATCAAGTATTTACATATTATATAGTTATATGATGATTTGAAGGAAAAGCCACTAAAAACCTTCATTAAACAAAAATAAAAAGATAAAATAATATAAAATGCGGTAGCAGTAATGCAGAATGTGTATTTCGCCGGGGGAAGAGAGAAGTCCGTTAGAGAGAGTCCCGTTATGAATTGATTTTAACACAAGCAATTTAATATATATGTGAATAAATTAATAAATACATAAATAAATAAATAAATTAACAAACATACAAATAAATAAATAAATAAATTAATTAATAAATATATAAATGAATAAGTACATAAATAAATAAACAAATAAGTAAATAAATAAATAAATAAATAATAAATAAATAAATAGATAAGTAAATAAATAAATAAATAAATAAATAAATAAATAAATAAATAAATAAATAAATAATAAATAAACAAGTAAATAAATAAATAAATCAATAAGTGAATACAGACAGAAATTAATGATATAATCAAAGGTATATAATGAAGATATTATTTCTTTAAGTTATGTTAGGTAAGTTTGAAATCAATTCATTATCAGATGATAAACAGCAGTCTATATAGCGTCGATAAAGTCGTTCAGATCTTGTAGTGATCGTTTCTATATTAGCCATTTTATGAAGTTCCCTTGTAGAGAAAAACCATGGAAGATTTAGGATAATTTTAAGCAGTTTATTTTGAGCAATTTGAAGTTTGCGTATGTGACAGTTCGCGCACTTGCTCCATATAGGGGAGCCGTAAAATATTATGGATTGAAAAATTGATTTAAAAATTAATAGTTTGTTGTCGTCGTTAAGTTTTGATTTCCTACATATAAATGGGTAAAGGATTCTAATGGTGTTATTAATTTTTCTTATTATTTCCTGTACATGGAGACCGAATGTTAATTTTTTATCTAGATATATACCAAGATATTTTACGTTTGATTTCCATTCAACCTGAGTACCGTTTATAGATAGGTTGTTGCTTGGAAATGAGCAAGCTTTTCTTTTACGAGTAAAAAAGATAGCTTGAGTCTTTGAAGCATTTATGTTAAGTTTCCAGTTGCCACAATACCCTAGGAGATCATTAAGTCCTGATTGAAGATTAGTTTCAATGTTGAAACCAATTGAATCTGAGGAATAAATGCAGGTATCGTCAGCAAATAGGGCAATATTACAATTTCTCAGGTTGGGGAAATCAGAGGTATATATATTAAATAAAACTGGTGCAATAACGGATCCTTGTGGGACTCCGGCTTTAATATGTTGACTGTCAGAGAAGCTTTGATTAATAAATACCTTGAAGCTTCGAGACGTGAGGAACGATTTTATAATTTTGACTAAGTATAAAGGAAACTTAAAGTTTATTAACTTGTGTATCAGTCCTTCATGCCAAACGGTATCGAAAGCTTTTTCTATGTCTAGGACTACCATGCCAGTACTTCTGCCCACTGAGAAATGATTTTTAATATCGTTTGTGATACGATGGACTTGATGCGTGGTGCTATGAAATGCTCTGAATCCAAATTGTTGTGTTAGTAGGATCGCATTACTATCAATAAAAGAAATAAGTCTCTTCTTAGTCAACTTTTCAAAGCACTTGCTAAGCGAACTTAGTAGGCTGATCGGCCTGTAGCTACAGGGCAAATCAGGAGCTTTGCCAGGCTTTAGGATTGGTATTATCTTGGCAACTTTCCATATATTGGGGAAGTATCCCAGTCTAAGACAGTTATTGAAGATTTCCGCCAGTATCTTAAGGGCAAAGTCGGGGAGATTTTTAAGATATATATTTTTTATCTTGTCGAGTCCTGTTGATTTTCTTATTTCCAGACTGGAGATAATGTCCTTAAGTTCACCAAAGGAAATTGGGTGGTAGTTCTCAAACAAGGAGTATGAATCTATAAGACCTACTGATTAGAGGACAGAAGATTCAATATTCGGGTCTGTAATACCACTGACGGCAATCGAATGGCTGTTAAGGAAGCTAGTTGCCAGCGCATCCGCTTTTTCAGAGCAAGAAAGATGAACAGAGTTGCCTATTTTGAGGGGAGGAATAAAAGTCTTCTTTTTCTTTATAATCTTAATGATGTTCCAAAAGGGTTTGCTACCTTTGTCTAGTCCTTGTAAACGTTCGTTCCAAGATTGATTCCTAAAGTTCGAAATAGCAAATTTGACAAGAGCATTCATTTTCTTATATTGATCAAGGTAGAATTCATTTCGCGTCCGTCTCCATCGGGACCTACAGGTATTTCTCAGAGTTAACATGTCGAGAATGAATGGTGGTAGTACCTTGCATGAATGTCTAACCAAAGTTTTCTTTGGTACAGACTGCTCGACACTTTCTAAAATAGTATTTGTAAAGGTGTTGATGTTCTCATCGATATGCGAAGGGCTGGAATTAGGAACAATGCCGATGAAGAGATAACTAAACAAAATCAATATTTGGTCAGGCCTCCCTTGTTCCGTATAACTTCATTCAACCCGTTGTTCATGGAATGCACCAGTTTGGAAGTCGTGGCTGGAGAAATCTTGTTCCATTCATCAATTCATCAAGATGGCCTTCAAGTCAATGTTACTTGAAATTGAGCGTTCTCGGATCTTTCTTTCTAAGTGGTCCCACAAATGCTCAACTGGCTTTAAGTCTGGTGACTGAGCAAGGTATTTAATTTGTGTTTTAACGTTGTAAAGTAACCATTCTTTCACCAGAAACGATGTGTGATTTGGGTCATTGCCCTGTTGGAATATGAAATGATTGCCGAGACACAGTTTTTAAGCACTTTAATGAAGGTTTTCTTTGAGTATGTTCAAGTACCCATATTTGTCCATCGGCGAGTTGAAAATTGGTTTTGTTCACTATTTCAAATCATAGTCTAAAATTTAAGATCCAGTAGTTGTCCAACTTTAAGTTTTTAACTTCCCCTGGGATATTTTTGACTATTCACACATACATTACATCATTGTCAACTTTGAATTTACGGTGTGTGCTGTTCGAAGAGAGAATTGAGAGCGAACGTTTTCAGCAGAGATAATGGTTGGATATCTCTATCCTCCATTAACACTGGTTTTCAGTTGGTGCCGGCTCTTATGGAGAACAGCACAAGCGACTATGCACATTTATAATGCTTACACCTATTGAATTGATTCGAGCGAATAATATTCAGTGTATTATTGTCCGTAATTCACGGTATCTTTTCAAATACTTGATTATTTCAAATCAAATCGAAATGGCCCGCATTCCCTCTCATTCCATGGCAATGTATCTTGTATTAGTTCCATCACCATTATTTTTGTCCGCTTGGAGAGAAGAGAACGATGAATGAAATCGAAACATGCCATCTTGTATATCTTGTATACACACAGGCAGGTAACTACGATTATGGAAGAAAAGAGAGAGAGATAGAGAGAGGGAGGGAACAAAATCCCTGATTTCATCTCTTAACTTCAGCTATTTCCGCAAGTTGAAGAAATCACGAGTTGATAAACTCATGAGTTGTAAATTGAAAGTTGAAATCATACGATTTGAATGAATGACGCTAATTCCAGAAGTTGAAGAAAAAAATTCCAAAGTTGTGTTTAACTTTTGGTGAACAAAATATAGCCCATTGTGACACCCACAGTCAGTCTACCACCACTGATTGACCTCTCCAGTGATAGTACCGTTTGATCCGTCCCATTGAAGCAGTTGGAGAAGTTTAAGTATCTCGGAGTCTTCATCACGAGTGATGGAAGGAGAAATGCTGAACTTTCCTGTAGGATTGATCAAACTGGGTCAGATAGGGTGAGTGTACGAAGAACTCAACATTGATCAGCTGTTTGTTTCGGAAAGGCTACAAATGTCTCCACCATCAAGACTTGCGAGGCGGGCCTTGAATACGATTCGATCGGCTAGGCGACCACTTGGCAGACCCAGGATGAAGTGGTTAGACCAAGTCCATAAGTTCGCCTGGTTACGCTTGAGCATAACCCCTGATGAGTTAGAATCGATCACGGAGGATCGAGTTTCCTGGAAATTACTCGTGCGTGGTTAACCCCCGTGACCACTTTAGTGGATAAAGCGGGTCAGAAGATGATGATGATGATGATGATGATGGAGAATGGTGACAGGACCAGATTCGAAAACCAGATAAGAGCGTATTAACTTTGCTTTCACTGGAACTCGAACCGGGGACCCCTCTAACCCAAGACAGGTACTTAGGCAATTGCCCAATCCAGTCGTTCAAAGAATCGTTAAAGACTTGTTAATATCCCTGAACGCCGATGGTTCTAAATTCAATACTACACATTCTTAGCAGAGCCGTGGGGTTCAACCTGAACCGCCACCAAACCTCGGCAGTCGCTGGGGTAACAAAGTAATATTCACATTAACGTCTCAAGATGAGCGTCAATTTCATGGGTGTTAAAATCATTTGTCTGTACTTTATGTCCATTGATAGTTATCCGCTTCTAAAAGATATCCAAGATGTAAGTCCCAACTATTTGCGCGAATTCCCTTCCCTGGGCCGACTTCCCACGGTAAACGGAAAAAGAAATCCAATGCCTCGAATATGATAAGCTGTGGCGAATGTAAATTCGTCACACTTTCACGGTCAACAAGCCGGCAGCGTCGATGCTCATCCGAAACCATCGATGCCTTGTTATTAATATGGACCCATCGTCTGCGGCGGCCATTCAAGGCATTTCCTCAGAGTCTTCCCAAAAACAAAAGCAACCATCTCATTCGAATAACAGTTGGAATTGTATGCAAATTCTAAGCCAGCGAACCCAAATCAAACGGCAGTTGACAGATTCGTGTCGCTGCCGGGTCGACATCGACCGCATTTTAAGCAGCATCGCCACTAGGACTGACGCACGGGCGGATTCGTAAGCCCAGTTTCACTTCGGGAAACAAAAACAAAAGTCGACAAGATAATTCGGTTCAGATACGGAACAATGAGACGCACGCACGTCTCTTTGCGTCCACGGCGGTCGATGCGTGTTCAAACGCAGTTGAGGCAAAGCCACGGCGGTTATTTATTAGTAGCCGTAGTCGTGAACTTGGAAATTAATAACGAAAGTGAAAATCTCCATATTATTGGCATTCACTGCCGCGCCGCCAGTCACGCGGGGTAAACAAAAAATTAACGATTTTTTCTCAGTTTTTTTGTTTCTTCTTTTTGGCATCCAACAGAAATTTTGGGGATGTGACGAGTGGTGAATAAATTGTTTTTGTCAATTGGCAGGGCAGCTGAATTGTTATTCGTCGCTCGTAGAGACGGGGATCCATTGATTCCCTAGATGGACAGGTACACATGCCATCAATGGACGAAGTTCGGCTGGTTGTTGTTTGAATAGCGACACAAGAAATAGGTTGCGACGTGCTTGTGATCTTGAAGCAGAGCTTGCATCATTGAGCAACGTTCTTTTATGGAAATTCATGTGTGATCTCGGGCGTACACTTGTCCACGCGGTAATCGACGAGGTTGGTCTTCATGCGGTACCATCGTGAATGATGTGATGGATGGCGCATTATGAAGTTTGACCGAGTTTTGTTTTCGGACGAGTTTCGGGCTTGGTGGAGTGAATTAGGACACTTCAACGCTTCGTAGAAGGACAAAAGTAGTTTTTGGGCCCTATGAACGGACAAAAGGGTAGAGAGAAGCATGAGAAATGAGCGATCGAGGAAATGAAGATGTTTTACGTCAGCAATGATGTCACAAAGGCCCACTAAATATAAACAACGGCGAACTGAAGCCGGTCGGGTAGAAGGCGGACAACTCGTAAAGTCGCTGCTGAGAATCTGGAAAAATCACCCTTGTAGACTATTATGCGGCTATGAAAACCCCAATAACGCCGTCTCAGCAGACAATTTTTGTCCCCTGGGTATGTGGAAATCTTCGACAAGAGTCTATGGCGCGTAGAAGTGTGACATTTTTACTCACTAAAACCACCTCCCTGAATTTTTTTAAGACTACAATTAAGTGAAGCACTTAACCAGTAGTTTGCATTTCATGATTTAGGTACTGATCGGCAGGTTATTTTGCAATGAAAGCTCCTGCTAACACCGCAACCATGCGCGGGTGTAGACTATCGCACGAGATCAAGGGGTCTAGTCTTTGAAGTCGGCGCAAGACATAAGTTTCCTCAACGATCGGGTGAAAGCAATAAGCAAAGCAAAGTTCTTAACTTCATCTTGGAGTGGTAATATGCCAAGATCTCTGTGGATATCGTTCTGATATACGACGGTGCATTTACGATCGTTCTAAGCAACTTATTTTGAAAAAGTCTGTATTATGTTCATATTACTTGCTTTGGTACAACTCCGAAGATGTACGTCACACGTCCCAACAGGTTTTAGGATTTGCTTGTATACAAGCAGTTTGTTGTCAATACCTTGGATTGTTTACCAATAAGCCAGTACAGGTCTTTATATTTCATGTCAAACTCTGCACGTTTCTTCTTAACGTGCTCCTTCCACTTGAGTTTTACGTCAAGAGTTATCCCGATATATTTCACTTCATTGCCAAAAGGAGTTTGGACACGATTTAAGACGACAGGCAAGTTATTAACTTGCCTATAAGTGAAATTAATATGGACTGATTGGCTTTCATTAGGGACACTTCCCCAGAAGTTCATCCATTCGTGTATCTGATCTAGTGAACGTTGTAATTTTGCTGTAGACTCTTCAACCGTTTTGGCTGTTACCAAAATGGCGGTGTCGTCAGAAAATGTGCCTAGAACAGTGTGTTCTTCTTGTGGTAAATCAGAGGTAGGTAGGTATACAGTAGGTATAGCAGAGGGCCAAGAACACTTCCTTGCGGTACACCAGCATTTATATTTTTAAAAGCAGAATATTAATTTATATGCTTCACACGGAAGATCCCATCAGAGAGGTAGTTCGCTAAAATACTATGCAGTTTCCCCGGTAGAGATCGGCATGGTTTATATTTCGGGCCTCCATGCCAAACTTTGTCAAAGGCTTGAGAAACATCGAGAAATGTGGCTGAACAAACGAGCTTTTGTTCAAATACCTTTTCTATTACATCAGTTATACGATGTACTTGGTCAAAAGTTAAGCGTTTACTTCTAAAACTAAATTGCTGATTTCGTATGAGCTGTTTTTCTTCCCCAAGTACACTTAAACGTCTAAGCTGAATTTTTTCAAATACTTTAGACATTATCGGGAGTAGTGAGATAGGTCTATAGGACTTTTTATCCGTTGGTGGTTTCCCGGGTTTTGGTACCATTATAACTTCTTCCACTTTCCATTGATTAGGGACATGGTCAAGTCTAATCGCGGCATTAATTCAGTAGAGTAACTTAAGAACGGCTTTCTAAGGTAACTCTTTAAGAATGTCTCCTCTAATTAAATCATAACCAGTAACTAGGACCGCCGAATGGTTTAAACGTTTCTTCCAAGTAGTCTGCGAAGAGATTAGCTTCGTCTTTATCTTCTTTAGCCGACTCGTCTCCATTCTTTCGGATTGGCGCGTTATGTGATTCAGGTCTCAGCAGAATGTTCCACTCCACACCGTTGAAGAAGAAAGAAGAGAATTCCGTCCCTCCGACCTAGACTAAGTCAAGACAGCAAAACCGAGACTGAAGACTAATATAATAACGGTATTAGCGTGCTCAAGGGATTGCTAATACCATTATGCGTCCAGGGTCAAGACCCAGCACGGGCCGAAAGTATAGAGGGATAAAGGGGGAAGAGGTACATGTGCATATCGGTCTTAAATATCTGCGGGTTGTAGTCTGTGGGAAATATTAGGCTGGGAAGATCTGCCTGCACAAGTCTTTAAGGCACCGTAAGATGAACTGGTTAGGTTCATGAACCCACTCATCAGTATCGTTTTTTCCCGATCTACAAAAACGGATACCCCTTCAACTGCGCCAACTACCGAGAGATAAGTCTCCTAAACATCGCCAAAACGATCCTCTCTGCCCTGCTATCTTCACATTGCTTCAGATACTGGAAAAAAGTTATTGGACACTGCAGTGTCCAGAAATAAGGGATTATATGTGCTGGCAAGACAACTTCACGAAATCATCGAAAAATACAGCCTTCTCAAGAAAAATCAATTTGGATTCAATAAATGGCGGAAGCATACACAGACTGTTAGGAGACTTTGCAAATAAAATATACCACAGTCTGGACAAAAACCACAGTTCAGTAGTTGTATTTATTGATTTCAAAATGGCCTTTGACCCTTTGAGTCACAAGCAAATCCTGAGACAGCTGAGTAATATTGGAATACGGGTGCATATATTAGCATGGTTTCAAAGCTACCTAGTTAGTAACAGAGTATTCCAGGTAAAAATTGGTGACGATGTCAGTGATGAAGAAAAGGTTGAGTACGGGGTACCGCAGGGATCAAAGCTAGGTCCATTGCTTTTTATCATATGCGTCAACGATTTACTATCAGTGCTGAAGTATAGTACGGGTTATGCGTATGCAGACGACATAGCGATCGTAGTTAGCCATAGAAGCGTTGACAAAGCAGAAAGACTTATGCAATTTGAATTAAATAGAGTCACTGCTTGGTGTCACGACAATTTCGGTTAGGTTCGGCGGGCTGCTAGTGCATTCACCAGCTCACTTAGACCATATTGGTCCATTGTGATACCCCTAGTCAGACTACTACCACTGATTGACTACTGTCGTAGTAGTGGTGTTGATTTGATCCCAACGGCAAATTGTGACTGGACCAGATTTGAAAACCAGATAAAAGCGTATTAAATTTGCTTTTACTGGGATTTGAACCGCGGACCTCGCTAACCAGGGGCAGGCACTCTACCAAATGCGCCATCCAGTCGTTATCAACGCACTTAAGACAAAGGTAATGCACATTCGTCCGCCGCATATTCCCAGAACAAAACTTAAGATTAAGATGCACGACGTTGATTGTTTGGACAGGAATAGATGTGACGATATACAAGAAGAAGATGACAGCACCGCAGTCAAAATATCTAGGACTAACAATTATCTACAACCTCAAACGGAGCTGCCATATCGACAACTTGAAGAAAAAAAATACATCAATCCGCGTACTCACTCTTCCACCTAAGCAACCTCAGCAGACCAGCAGTAATCAAGCAATGCTATTTCGGATTGTTGGAATTGCATCTAAGATGTGGAATACTTGCTTTGGGACGAGCGAAGAGCAAATGCAGACACTACATCAAGCTCATGCAAAGCTTCAATCATCGATGATCAGCAAAGAGGATACTGGTTATTAAGCATCTCCCAGCTGTATAATCTGTAAATACTAGCGAACTTTGGCAACGACA